>ML732179.1:93520-237483 GCA_009176345.1 Aspergillus leporis | reverse complement strand
ACCCAGCGCCCATATCTAATGCATGTCGTCTTCGCTATCTCCGCCGTGCATGGCCGCTACCGAGATACTCCAGGTTTAAGCGACCCCAGTGCCTTCGAGAGCTACCACGCCTCCTAATGTGCGGCGCTACTGAGCCGGAAGTTGTCTCAGCCTCTGTCCTTGAGACCGTGACCCACCTTAGATGACAACGACATTACTGAGGTCATCGCCACTTCAAGCGCCCCCGCAAAGAGACTCCACGAAATCTGGCCACTTAAATCATCAGGGCCGACCGACCTAGAATGGCTACGCATGACCGAGGGCAAATTGGCAGTCTGGAAGCTCACCGACCCCCTGCGTCCAGTCAGCCTTTTCCGGGGTATGGTCGGCGAGTATGCGCTGATGTATGGCCATCCTATGCGTGTAGACATTAATAAAGTACCACCCGTGCTAGCTCGACTCTGCCGTCCGGGTCCGACCTCCTTTCCGGAAACCAATCCGTATTTAACCGCTGTGCAAACGCTCGTCCCGGTGTTGGATCAGCGCGCTGGTCAACAGTCGAGGACACAGATTCTGTTCTTTACTAGCCAAATGAAACGTCCTTTCAAGCGGTTGCTGCATGCAAGAGATCCTGTAGCATTGTTGCTCTTGTCGCTGTGGTATTCGAAGGCGCGCGAAGTGGTATGGTGGCTTCGATTCCGGGCCAGCTTTGAATGTCAGTCGATCAGTATCTATCTACGACAATATCATCCGGTTCAGCGCGAGATCCTGGACCTGCTTCCTTGCGGATCGGACGAGGGTGAAGGACTCTGTGGGTAAAGTTTGTCACTTTTATGTCTTTTAGCGTCAGATAGTAGCAGTCTCGTACTGTCTTCCAGGTCCATCATGATATCTTCTTTATATCGAAGGTTCGTCCTCTGTAGTTTTTGCCGTGGGCAGTATCACCAAAGCCAATCGCGCTAATGTGGCGCTAATTCTTCTCTGCCGTAAAGTCAGTCCAAAATTCTCCACTTCGACCTCCACACACTTGACACACGAATATCGGGTTACCTAGTGAAGATGGTCGATCTTCCAGATGAGATCTGGCTCATGACAGCCGAGTACCTCGATGGAGCAAATGAAAGGCTTCCTCTCCTTCAAGTCTGCCGTCGATGGCGCTCGCTATTCTTCCAGTCGGCATATCACAGCATCCGGCTGGAGCACCACAACATAATACCGTTCACCCAAGCAGCTCATCTTTATCCAGCAATCGCCCAATACATAAAGCGCCTGATCCTGGGATGGTGGGATTATGATAATCGCAAAGACCATGAAGGCCCATTTGACAGCTCTGCGGTGAAAGACGTACTTGAGGAAATTGCCCAGTCAAAAGAGGAACTCGAAGACTGGAGAAAAGCCCTCCAGGGTGGTAACGATGATGCCTGGTTAGGCATTCTTCTCACTTCCCTCGTGAACATATCCGAAATTACAGGGGTTTTTGCCCGATGGAACAAATATGTCGGGCGAGTCGTTTGTCGCACAGCGATGCGAGAGAAACCCTTCGACACAAGGCCCGCCCTACAGCGGTTGAAGAGTGTCAGGATCACGGAGACGGAGCTCAAAGACTACTATGACGCATCAGAATTCATCCCTTTCTTTCACCTCCCCTCTATGCGGGACTTTTATGCAGAGGCAGTGAACGAAATAGAAGATCCCCACCACGAAGGTACCCATCCTGCCATGAAAGCAGCCAGCGGAACCTCGCCAATCACGTCCATTCAATTGGATGGGTACTCCAACGGACGCAAGGGAATGGCTAGAATGATCACTTCCTGCACCAATCTCGAAACGTTCATCTACAACCATTCGGATCAGGAGCGCTGGGGGGAGAGCTATCTTTCTTTCCGGCCCAGAGAATTCTACAAAGCTCTTTGTACCCAGAAGCACAGTCTGAGGAAACTGCGCATAAATGATTGCGGCGAATATAACGATGATTATGTTGAGTCAGAGGACGGCATCGATGATCACCCCGATAATTGGTTTGGGTCACTAGCAGAATTCACCAAGTTGGAAGAGCTTCGCATCCGAGTAGCCAACCTGCTCTGCTTCGACACAAGTTCTCGTGGATACAAGGAACGCCTCGTGGATATCCTCCCTAGCGGTTTAAGATCTCTTCACCTTACAAACTACCGAGAAGAACAGCTCAATCGCCTTCTTCCGAATCTGACAGAACTTGTAGCCTATCGCGAGGAGCGATTTCCTAATTTCGCAGGTATTGACATCTCGCCAGAGATAATTGAGATCTGTACTCCTAGGCCGGAGGGTTTTGCAATCTCGGCGTACTATCCTGGAGAATATAAAATTCCAGCGCCCGTATACACGGCATTCGAACCGCTGGAGCTTCTCTGCGCAGAGTCAGGGGTCACGCTGACGTTTTCGAAGAACGGCAACCATCTTCTAAGAGGTTAGTGCCGTGATACCCAAGTAGCAGGATTACCAGACCTACCTGTCTCTATCCGATATTGGTTGTGTTCTATTCCGCGTGTTCTGCATACTCTAACGAGCAGTCGAACCAATTTTGAGCCACATGGGGTACCTCAACGCCATCTCATGCTATTCATACACTTTCCAGCTGACTTAAATTCAGCGTCTGCAAGGTGGCGGGTGGGGTTGGCGAAGCAGTGACGGGCAGTGACTCAAAAGGACGGGCGGGCTAGCATAAACGTCCTTCAGGAGTATCCACTAGGCGTCCCCTATAGCCCATTTTGCTCCAGAAGCACCGCCTGATGTATATCAGATCGGATGGGGGGTTATCAGCCTGGTGTGAACAATCTATGTGCATCGCCACCATCTGATTACATGTAGTACATACTTTCTATATTATTACCAGGGAAACTACTTGCTATCTCATTCCACAAATGTCCGTTCTTCATTTCGCACCACAAGATGAAGTTTTCTCCCCATCTGAAACCGGCCCCCAAGTAATTGTGGCGGAGTCAATCTCGTCGATCTCCTCACACCACAACGGCTCTATTTCCTCCGGGGTGCGGGTCTTTAGTTGCAGAACTAAAAATAGGTTAGGCATTGTAACATTGGGGCATAGAGTTACCATTCCCAGGCCGCCAAACCAACAAGTATTGCTGCATCGAGAGATGACTGCAGAAAACAATGCAGGAATAAACAGTGATCCCTTGCATGCACCAACCAGTAAGCTATGTCAATTAAACTGCAGTCGTGGTCTGAGGTATGCATTGATTTTACTACATTGGGCAAGGATTAACGGGACTGGATCAGAATACGAGATTCAGGCGATCTATAAATACTGGAGAATCCCCATGAAGTGGTATGTTTTTTCTGGCCAACCTTTAGGCACCTCAGACTAATCTCGAGTCTCTCTAAGAATCTCTCTTGCAAAGAATCATATCATTGACCATGAAGTTCTTGTCCACCATCCTCGTCCTCGCTGTCGCGACCCTGGCCGTGGCCAACCCAGATAATATTATCGAAGAGCGGGCTGGATGCTCTCCAAAGGGCAAATATTGCAATGGTGGCACCTTTCTCTGCTGCGGAAGTATGAAGTGCAAGGGTAATGTGGTAAGTGATTGTCCGAGGTTATCTTGACTACACTCCAAACCAGGATCAGAATAGCTAATGAGCACCCTTGTCTAGTGTGTCTAAGATACTGGATCGAGTGATGAAATGATCTATGATAGCCAGTGTGCTATCGGCTGTTAAAATAGAGAGGGCGACAACCTATTGGAGGTTGTGTGAATTTGGAATGTCTGCGGCATCAAATATTGCACATAGATTCTACAATGAGGGACTGGCTCCACTACCAATACAATTTTCCTTTCCAATGTCTCTGTATTCTGTCAGACTTGTTTCAAAATACACCATCGTGTCTTGTACTAAGATACCTTCTCAAAGTGGCATATATTACTCTACTCTAGTGAGCAGATATATCTCATCGCCATCGAGGATTAATCATTGGAGCCTGGTAAGTTTCAAGCTGCAGCATATTAAATACCCCTTCCAGGGAGCAACTTTCAAGCGAGTCTCAATCTGTGGATATTTGGGAGCTGTAGGCGGAGTAGATTGGGCAGGTCTGCAACCACGCTTTCAAAGTCACTTGCTTCGAAGCCCTCCGCGTATATAGGTTCAAACCAAGCATGCATGTATCACACATCAATTATGTATTCTAGGTCTTCGCGGAAAGCAAGACCATCATCTCGGGGTGTCGTAGGGAGAGATAGGCGTATTGTCACCTTCGCCAAAGAGAAGTACAGCCAGATATTCAATGACATTCGCTGGGACGTCCTCAGAGAGAACCCCAAGTTCGAAAGGCAGCGACCACCCACTCCAGACGGGGCATTTGGCCTTGATAATAGTTGTTAGTTCACAGCCCCTCCCTATTCAGTCATATTAGTACTTCGGAAACATCGTCGCAATCCTTGGCCCATTGAGTTACCCAACCTTTCGCTGCCTTACTTCAGCTAACCACACAGTAAAACAAAAGGGATAGAGATAGTCATCTAAAAGGAACAATCTCCCGTGGTCTCGAGCTACTGGGACACAGTCTTCTCCAAGATTGAAGACCATACGCACCTGGTTTTGACAATGCAAGAGCAAATTCCTTGGCCAAAGGCAACGTCCTCGAACGTGACGCCCTGCGGCACAGTCCCACCGGTGCCACCGGCAATCCTCAGAGCGGGACTTTGGAAGCAAAAGCGACGCAGCCCATTACCTTTCCTCGGTGATGAGTTCCCAGTTACAAATAGAGTACGTCCATCACTAGCCTGGACGCTGATATGGCAGGAATCTCAAGGTAATCTGTAGGGGTATTATGTACAAGACATCATCCGCCGCTGGGGGTATGTTCTGTGGGATGCAGCACGGCTCAAGCGTACAGGTGCGAAAGAAGTGCTGGAGCGGCAGTGGGAGGAGGACTGGGGAGACCTTGATTCAAGGGATAATCTACTATAGTAAGGCAGCGACTTTCAAAGATAAACATAAAGAGGAAGCGCAAAATCTCTTATGTGGAATACAATGCAAGACTTGAAAGGCAACGATAGGTCATTAACGCTGGCAGCAGCCTGCAATGCCGTTTATTTTATTCCATTTTCTGTATACATGTGCCTCAAATAATTTCCACAAACGTACCATGGTTCCTAAATATAGGTTATGCTTATCTGTTTCTAGTTCCTCTGTATTCTTCATACCAACATAATTATCTTGTTTAAATAGGTTGAGGTGTGTACTTACATTTTGCTAGCTTGGCCAGGGATTGAAGAAAGCAGAGAAGATACGCTATGCGACTAGATACTACAAAATGTGTCTTCATATACCAAGCTTCTATCTTTATTTTAAAACAAAATAAAGGACACTCATCGGGGATGAACCTGGGTCAAAGCTTATAAGGGTTTTTCTCACGCGTAGCTCTTCTCCCATTCCTCTTTGCTAAGCGCCGATGAATATCTATAAATTTACTCTATCTTGCACCTCTTTCCAGCCAGTCTCCTCAAGCCTACGATAGTGGGAACTACAACAGTCGAACAGAGCTATCAAGAAAACAAATTTGTTCGTAGATCACTATTTAATTGCAACGCCAAAATCTAATATAGAGGCGTCGTAGTCAAAGGCGTACGCCAATCTAAATTAAAGCACCAGCCGGGGCCCATGGTACTCGCTACCCTCCGTAGCAAAAGCATTGAGACTCTCCTTCGTCCGCTTGGGGAAGCCCTCGAAGGACCTAGCGTAAGTAGCAACGGAGTGGGCGACAAGCTTAGGTAGAAAGATGAGTTAGCAAGACATAGAATTGAGATTGAGTTGAAGGTACTTGATTGAGCGCTCTTACCTTGGTATTCAATTCCCACGCAGTCAAGTTCACATTGGCTACGGTATCACAGAGCTGATGGTAGCAAGGGTCATACCAGTTGCCGGCCACACCACCGAACATTTTCTGTTCCTCTAGCGTCTTGATACCCTCAGCTCCAGTGGCAATACCGCCTCCTGGAATACCGTGACGAATGAACGCGTCGTAGTCACTCCGGCCATCAAATGGGATATAGGTGTAGTTCAGGTCATGAGCATGGTAGAAATCGGTATACAGATCACGCAGCTCCTCCGATCCGACGGGGTTGACCGCATTCGTGGCGTTGTAAACCTGATAGGCAAAGTTCGGCGAGCCGAGCATATCGTAGTCCATAAACAGACGGATCTTGAGGTTCTCCTCGGGAGTCAGGACAGAGACATAGTAGTCCGATCCAAGAAGGCCTTCCTCTTCACCCGCCCACCAGGCGAAGCGCACGCAATTGTTTACCCGGTACTGGGTCAGCAGAGTGGCGAGCTCCAGAAGGGTCAGACTGCCAGAACCATCGTCGTTGATACCCGGTCCCTCGGCCACGCTGTCACTGTGACCACCGAGCATCACGCAGTTCTCGGGATCACCTTCGGTAGTCTGGGCGATGATGTTGGTTGTGTTGATGATATCGACCCGAGCATCCATATAGGCCATGGCCTCGACCTTCTCGCCGTTCTTCAATTTCTCGAGGACCGGCGCGGCATCCTTATCAGAAAGACCCCAGGTAGCAACATGGTTAGGTGTGGGGGTACCCAGCGTCCCGCTCAGGGAACCTTTCTCATTATTGTATACCACGGCGGCGACGGCACCCGCTTTTCCTGCCAAGTCCGATTTGGTACCAAACGGACAGGTACCACGGCTGATGAACGCAACAGCGCCGGACACGTTGGATGCGAAATCAGAGGCCTGGCATCCGTACTTGGAGACAGCTACCACTGGTGCATGTACGGGCTCACTGTCCTTGGTGGGTGGTGTCAATCCCATCGGAGTCGCCGAGTTCGGGATGTCGTGACCGAGAACTAAACGAGATTCGAAGACATTGCCGGACACTGCAGGGAAGGACTGGTTGGTGATGGAGTAGTAGTCGCCCAGCTTAGCAATTTCCGAGTAGATGTAGTCGATAGTCCCGAGGTGTCCTAGAATGATATTGCTGGGTTAACGACCACAGACAGATTGAATGACACCAGCTGCCTCTCTGTGTATACCTTCACTTCCAATGACTCGAGTGGGGTGGTTGTATTCTTCCTCCCCTAGTTCTGCGATTTTGTATAATTCTTTGGCTCTCTTGAGTAGGTTCTCTGCTTTGACCTGCTCTTGCAGTGCCGAAGAGCTCACCAGCTCCTTGTCCGCGGCAATGGGAACCTGGGATTTCGGGGCCTGAAACAAGGGTAGTTGAACGGCACCTACTTCACCCAGAAGAAGTAGGGTGGGAATCGATAATTCTGACAGTTGCAGTCGCATTGTGGCATATAGTTGGCCAAGATAGGGGAAACAATGATAGGAAGAGGAAGAGCGACGATAGGAGTCACCTCGGCAGTGGGCAATCAGCTCAGCTAAGCTAAGCTCTCATGCCAATCGATCGGATTGTTTATCCGGGAGGCTGGGGCTTCTATCGGTCACGCGATAAGCGATAAGATAAACAACATCAACACATGAACCTAAGTCATGTATGGATCCAACATGTTAATATGAGTCAGATTAAGAGCTGTAGGTCTTCTGTGTACCTGGTTTATGCATTCATGTAGTAGTGGAGTCATTACCATAGTAGGGGGAGGTATGAATCGCATACCGTGGTGCATGGGTATGTGTGAATGTATTGTAGCATTGAACAAGCATGAAGATTATTCTATCTCACACTCCAAAAGTTATTCAGGCAAATGGATTTTCAACGCAACATGTCTTAAGCCTTCTGTAGGCAGTATGCAAGCCATAAAAATCCCATAAGTATAGGTTAGGGGAAAAAAAAAAAAAAGAGCCAAAAGAAAATTGGAGGTCAAAGACCGAGAGCATCGACGAAGAGTAGGTAGGAGTAGGAAGGGGAAAAAAACAAAAAGATTGACCGACGCAGGATTCGAACCTGCAATCTCTTGATCCGTAGTCAAGCGCCTTACCATTGGGCCAGCCGGCCAATTGTTGAAAGGCGGGATGCAACTTCGCTTACATAAATAAATATTACTTTCCACAAACCCAAGGGTCTTCCTAGACAACTGGTTGCACGGAGTAAGACCCTCTTAGCTGAGTTCCAAGCCCTGATTGTACATGTTAACCCCGGTGAACCCTCAGATTCAAATTAGTCTAAGACTATACACCGGATTTTAGTCCACGCCTTTGATGAGCCCCTGTTCCTTGATTTGTACTCTAGCACTATCCTACTTGACCTGTCAATTGATATATTGTATAATGTATAGACCAGCTCCATGGAATCGTTACACACTTATTGAACTCCCCTGCTAGCAAGTACCTCCAGAATCCGAGATGTGCGAGGTTGGGGGGAAGGATAAACGGTATTTTTTGAGCTACCTTTTAGCTGACCAGTGCTGATTTACCCCGCACGGAGAAGGTTAGGTTAGACTAACTGATAAGCAGTGGCATCGATTGTTCTGCAGTTTCAGGCGGGGCTTTCGAAAGTGCTGACAAAGATATATCAGAGTAGATTTATCTATATTCAGCAAGATGACCTGTGCTTATATCTTTCAGCTGTCTACGGCATTGAAGGAAAACTAGATAGTCGATATCTTGCCTCCACGCAGTCAGTTCTTAGAAGTATTGTGAAAGTGGGCGAACAACCAAACTTCTCTTTCAATCTGCACGCGAACGGAGCCATGGGTGGGATATCTCGAATTGCGGCACATTTGCATATCCTCCAACATCAGGTACGCCCCGTTGGTTCTTGATATCAAAATCGGCGGCTCATTATCATAAAGTGCATTATTTTGACCACGAGGCCCCTTCTTTACATCATTTTCTAGTCAAAGATTGGACGAGGAGAGGTAGCTGTGATGAATTGGCTTCAGTCCCAAACTGTCAAGAGCCTCCTACAGATATGCATTGAATCTGCTCAACAGACGTTAGGAGTTCTTTCTAACCTATTGGACCAAGGGCTTTTAGGTAAGTTGTGTTTGCTAAATGAGATTTGTCTTCCGATCCGGCGGAGTGGCCATATGATTGACCACCTGATCCAAGAAACCTTTATTCCTTTCGACCTGGACGCAACCTTTGTCTCAGCAATCGTACTTCTGATGGCAGTAGCCATCAACTAGTCACTGCTACAGGCTCATGCTCCATAGTCGCAGCGAGCGTGGACCATCCTCGATGATATGAGCTCTCGCGGAAACACGCCGGCTAAGTTAGTCCAAATGGAGCTGAAACAACTAGATGTTTACCTTGGGCAGCTGCTGAGAAAAGACATGGTTTCGAAGTCTGTGCACCACAGTGCCCCAAGTGGAGACGCTCAGTCCGGTAGTGTCGACGTATTTATGGCCTGTGCTGGATATCCTAGACCGGTAGAGAGTGATTTCGCCGAAGATTTCGAGCCATATTTTGAACTCACACCAGGGTAGTTGATGCAGATTGCAATCCCTTTGGGCCTTGAGAGCTTGACTTGGCTACTGCCGGTTCCGGACGATTTGACTGTCCAGAGTACCTGAAAAGTATTCAACGAATGCTGTATCACTTTTTATGAGTAAAGGCAGTTAGCACGAAAATTTGCTGCTGGAGCTCTAGGGTAAAGTTGTTCCCTCCCCACTTAGACCGGAGACTAAACAAATAGCCTCGGCGAATCGGTGTAGGCACCGCCTTCCGGATTTGCACTATGTCACGCCGACTTCAGTTGGCGGTCTGTTTGTGCCCCTCTTTTGATGAAGTGGGGGAATTTGAATTATTGTTGTGTCATTATCAAAGCATCTTGACATAGTACAGTCAACAACCACTTACCATCCAAGAGGATTATACATTACTACAATGCCTTCAATTCAAGAGAGCAAGCTTGCCTTTATTGGCGGTGGCAACATGGGGGCCGCCATCATCGGAGGTCTCGTGAAACAAGGAGTCCAGAAGCAGAACATCTGGGTTTCGGAGCCATGGGTTGAAAACCGGGAGAAGATGGCCGCTCTGGGTGTGCAGACCACTACCTCGAACGTGGAAGCTGCAAAGGATGCCGACATTGTCATCATTGCTGTGAAGCCGCAGGTTACTAAGACCGTGTGCCAGGAGCTGGGACCTGTCTGGGCCCAGCGTGAAAACTCGCCTGTGGTTGTCAGCATTGCAGCGGGTATCACTCTCGACAGCCTGGCCAAATGGCTCCACACAAGCGACGGAAAGGACGCGCACGTTGTTCGTGTCATGCCGAACACCCCAGCGCTCGTTGGTGAGGGAGCTTCCGGTGTATTTGCCGGCAAGAATGTGACATCGGAGGAGAAGGACCTCGTCAATGCCCTCCTCGGAAGTGTTAGCAAGGCTACTGAGTGGGTGGATAAGGAAGAACTGCTCGATGTTGTAACGGGCCTGTCTGGTAAGTATTATCCTGTCAAGAATCGCCTTACCCCACCTCGAACGCGCATTAATGACATCAGGCTCGGGCCCCGCCTACTTCTTCGCTATGGTGGAGCATTTGGTTGATAGTGCTACTGCCCTTGGTCTGCCGAAAGAACAAGCCACTCGTTTAGCCACGCAGACCTGTCTCGGAGCCGGCAAGATGCTGGTCGAATCATCGAATACCCCGGCTGAGCTGCGCCAGAATGTCACCAGCCCGAATGGAACCACACATGCTGCACTCCTGGCCCTCGGGGATCTGGGATTCAAGGAAACTCTGGACAAGGCTGTTAATGCAGCAACTACTCGTGGGGCCGAACTGGGAGAGACTCTCGGGAAGCTATAGATGGTTATCTTATCTGCGACCTGGATCTTTAGGTTGCTGGGGCTCTTCAAACATTGTAATTCGCATCGCACGTGTACCCGACGAAGTAGTATACATTGGGAAAGACAAAATTGTTCCTTAGGGTTTACTAAGAATTTTTCTTTATAAATTATCATTCATGCATTACATTCACAAATTGAACCATCGTCTTGTTGCCCAATGACCTGCATTACCCCATGCGTGAAATGAAGATCTGTTTCCATAGCCAAGCACCGGCCTCTGACCTCATGCCAAATCTTTTACCATCAGTTACCTAAAGGCAGCCACGTTATAAAGTGTCAAGTGACGGGCGAAGCCTTGCCATTATGTTATCTGAGTTGATCGCGTTATTGTTGAGTGACGTACGAAGAGAACCTCTATTGCGTTAACGGATACATGAATTAGCGGAGAAATGATACTGGTAGGCCTTGTATCGCACAAGCTGTCGAGAGTCTAAACGATGCCAACCTCAAGGCCATGATATTACAACCGAGGAGATAATGGAGGTCTTGGACAGGATTCATGGGGACTCTCCGGATCTGATCATCAATTTCTCGTCATCATGCTCATTGGATGGATATCCTGCTTGGCATATCAAATAATCAGAGCTGTAGTAAGGATCTCTTGTAGCTTCAAATCAGGCAAATCGCTGATTGAAGGTTTCTTCCTTGCAAACTATCTCAGGTCCTCAGAAATGACTAAACTACATGATTGCGGGTTGCGAGTAAGAGCCCTGGCTCTAGGCCTAATCAAGTGCCCGATATTGGACGCCTGGGGCGCCTGACCCGCCATAAGGTGATGAAAGCGGGAGAATTGGCCAAGAAAAAACATTGCTTCACCAGTAGCATACTCCTGGCCCTAACATATATCAAAGGCATCAATGTACTGGCTGTATACATCTTTTGTGTCAAAGAAGGGTTGCAAATCATGGGGAGCCAGATTGATCCGCTGATCCCTGTAGATTGCATGCGATACGCATCGTTCATCCAGCAGTAGAGAAGCAGCACCCCTGAATTGGAACTTCCCAAGTCATTGGACGGGTAGGCAATTCAGCGAACGCGATGGTCTGTGGGGCTCTGGCCACCAAAGGATGGCGATGGGATACGTTCCCAGAAGCGTGTGTGGAAGTGTAAGCCTAGTTATAGGGTGGCTCGAAGTGCATACTACAGATGGATTGTTCTTTCATGAAGGCCCAAGTGGGCCGTACATTAATCCTGTGAAGTACAGCCAGTGGGACCGCTAAGAACACCTTGTCGAAAGTACCACTATGTTGCCCCGTCGTCTTAAGGGTGACCTTCCCGTCCGGCTGCTCAAAAATGAGATCAACAAGGGCATTGGTGTGTATGTTTTCTGTGCCCAGAAGGTGGGCAGCACTCTGAATAAGACGAGACATACCCCCTTGGATAGTAGTCCAATCTTGCGTATTGAATCCTAGGGATCTACATGATCTCGACAAAGCTGAGGCCACACTGGTTGGTCTGACCTGCCATCAATCCACAAAATCATTTTATCTCATGGGGCCATCGGGCGATAAGATGACGATATATCCGAAATGAGGTATCATCAAACCGGAGAAGCTGAGTGAAAACCGTGACGTCGAAATCCTTCTGTAGGAGTTTTAGCCATGAAGTGATAATTCCGCCTAGGAGCTCTCTTGCAGGCTTTCCCTGGTACCGTAGCGGCAATGGCATTTTACTGTCAGACCCCTCCTTGAGGAGCAGCTCCGCGATAGCCCAACTCGTCCCTGGATGATGCTATTCGCAGAGCCTCTTCTTTTCCTCCTGTCACTATACATGGCCTTATTTATGGCATATCTACCTTGGCTTCACCGCACATTCCATTATATATGGGCAATCCCACGGCTGGTCAGCGGGTGTCTCCGGTTTAACATTCCCAGGAATGGGAGTGGGGATGGCGATCGCCATAAGACCCTCTCCATATGCCAATGTCGTCCACAGAAACTGTCGCGCCAAACTAGGGACCCTGCCAGAGGCCCAGCTACCACATCTGGTGGCCCTCTCCTGGCTTATCCCTGTTAGTCTATTTGGTTCGGCTGGATAGTAGACTTTTACTTATTGGTTTGTTGGTATCCTGTCTGGGACTCACTTTGGTTTCAGTCTTATCATGCATTTCCTTTGTATCACATCTTACCTGGATGATTGCTACGGGCCATACGGCGCCAGTGCTCTGGTGGCAAATGTGGTATTTCAATCTATCTTTAGAGCTGTGTTCCCGCTTTTCACGACATACCTTTATGATGGTTTGGGCGTGGCGTGGGGGACGAGCGTACTTGGTTTTGTGGCTCTAGCGCTGGTGCCTTTGTCATGGGTGTTTTACAGTTTTAGTTCTCGGATCAGGATGAAGAGTAGGTATCATTGAATGATGGCGGGTGCAGAATGAAGCTTTATGATCTTACAATACAACCAACACGTACATAACGTGTAGTATGTGCAAATATCGACAATATACTAAGCATTGCTGCAGTGCATTGGCGAACGGACATAATCTCCTTGCGAGTATACATTAAGACATTAGGCATCTCTTCCCAGTCCTGCATGAATCGCATGATCCATTTCCAAAAGTTGGAAAGGCAACAAACATGTCTTGCCGAAGCCTCGACGGACTGGTCGTAGTATACCGTGTCTTCCATATTGACACAAGCTTCAGCTTGCTCGCTTGATGTCAGAAATAAATTTGCTTATTAAAACCGGCTGATTGTCCAATTGAAAGGTCGTGTTAGGCGACTAGGCCTAATTAATTGGTCACGTGCTTCGCTTAGAGGTTATGTCAGGTGGGTCTATAAATATACACTAGTCACCTCTCTCAATGAATTATTTCTATTTGTTTAAGTATTCTATAAAGAAGAGTACATCATAACTAGTATCTGACTAGTTACAATGGCAGCTTCTAGCCCCCTTATCAACCAAGTCCAATTCTCTGATCAAGAATTCTCTGATCGGGCTAGTGATCTCGAGGAGGTTGGTATTACTATACTAGTTATCTACTAGTCTGTACTAGTCTAGTACCAGTCACTAACTAGTATTAGACTTTCATCCCTACTGTCCTTACGAATGGGCGACCACCTCTCATGACTGAAATGACTGAGGTTTGTATTGGATTACCAGAGTACCCAGAGACCCGATTGGGTGGCTATACATATATCTTACCTATTAATCCAACGAAACCTTTGACTCATAATGAGATAATGCATGGAGTAAGTAGTTGGCAGGTGGCTAGTCCTCCACTAGTCTGCTACTGGTTAACAACTAGTATAGGTCCAGTATGCTCGACGAATAAGAGGCGAGACTCATGCAACATGCCCATACTTGGGTGTCGATGTTAAACGTTTTCGCTATGTTTGTTCAGGTATTAAAATATGCTCAAATTTACATCCTAATCTTAAGGGACTACATCATACAAAGGCAACGGAAGAGGTCTGGGGTAAAATGCAGGAGGTGCGGCGCCTTGTCGAGATGGCAGGGGATGATAATAGGAAAAAGAATGCCTTGCGGTAAGTATAATACTAGTCCGGAGTTAGTCTCTAACTAGTCAGGGACTACTAGCTAATAAAAATCTTAGAATGTATATTGCTGAGCGACGGCTTTTTGAGCAGAACAAAGCATGTAGAGTACCAAAGCCTACATGCGCACCAGCTTTCAAATGGTCCAGAGAACCAGTAAGGATATACTAGTCCCCTACTTGTTACAACCTAATTACTAACTAGTTTCAAGAATATAGCTGGAGATTATTACCCTTTTATCTGTTGTATTAATCGAAAACCACTACAACCCAATCAACTTCCAGAGCATTATTTCTCTAGTCTTAGCTTTCGGACTGACACTGATCTTTTACTCCTTGAACAATATTTCAATCAATCAGTCCAGCCGGATCTCACATATTGTGGAGCTGTTGAAAGTATAGGAAGTCGGAAAACAACCTGCAGTAAGTAAACTAATATCTAACTAGCAGAGTACTAGTTTCCTACCAGTTGCCTGCTGCTAACTAGTTAGGTTCATGTCAAACTATTCCACCAGGCGTGATTCAACATGAAAAATGCGATGTTGCATTTAATATTATTATTCCAGAGGATATTGAAAATTGTCCTTATATTTTATTTACCTCACATGGAATACATACACATCCTCCGCCTCCTCCTACGATTGCGCCTCTTATCATGCTTGAAAGAATACGACAGATAATTCATGATATAAGAGATCCAGATATGACTACTGGTATGATACTACTCTCTTACTAGTCCTAACTAGCTACTAACTAGCTAGGCTCTTTTCTTCGTAATCCACGACTTGTTGAGTTCTGCAATGAACATAATACAGATAGCCTATCAAGTCTTCATGCTAGCTTTGCTAATCAAGATCAGATCAGTGCTATCATTAAGAAAGAAGAACTTATTCTATTTCCTGAAGGCCAAGAGCTAAATGGCCTGAGATTTGAATGCTTAAGGCGGCCTGAACTAAGGGTAAGTAAGCTAGTATTGAACTAGTCCACAACTGGTTGCTAACTAGTGTCCTACTAGGAATATGTCCAATATACCTTTCAAGATAATGAGAACATACTTATTATCTGTGCCCATAAAGCGCAATTAAAGTTATTCCAATCACTAAAGGTGTTTGAGGTTGATATAAAGTATAAACGGCCAAATGACCAGGATTTAAATGAGGTGGTTTTTGCAGTTTTTTTAAAAGAGCACGGAAAAGGTAAATAAGTCGTACTAGTAGTCGACTAGTTACTGACTGGTTTTTAACTAGTTATTGCACTCTGTCGGGCCTTTACAAATCGTCATGATGCTGATGGATATGAAAACCTGTTTCAAAAAGTCTTTCAGGTTATGGAAGAGACTACTAATCAGCCTGTTTGCTTTCATTATTTACATGGAAGTGGATTTGAAAGTATTACATTAGATATGGATGATGGTCAAATGTTGGGTAGGTCACTAACTATCTATTAGCTGCCTAAGAGTTGCTGACTATATATAACAAGGTCTTGGTCAATATTTATCTAGTATTGACCCTCAACATCGTGGCCCAAAATGGCATATTCCTCATATCATGTTAACCTGCCGTGTTCACTTCTTTCAGGGTATTGAGACTATTCTTGGGAGGTATAAACATCATAAAAACGAATTTCAAACAATGGTATCCTTGCTTGATTGTGAGACAAAACGGGAATATTATGATATAATACAGCTTTTGCAAGGCAAGTGGTTTCCAACTAGTTAGATACTAGTACAACACCAGTTAGTAACTAGTTCATAGGATCAGAAATTGTTTCTATCCAGAATTGGGCAAGCCACAAAGCAAATCCAATCATTGCTGCAGGCTTAAATAAAGCATGCTCATCAATGAATCCTGAATTCTTTCAGAATGCTAGAATGCATACAAATACTGGTGAACAACTACATTATAAGATTTATATCTTTAGTGGTATCAAGCTCTCTACCTTAAATATTACAGACCGGTATGTTACTATTTATTACTACTAGTTCAAGAATAGTTACTAACTAGTTGCTTGTAGAGCAAGGATATGTGATGCAAGAGATTTAGATCAATATCTTGCAAGGCAGGATATTGCTATCCAGTATCGCTATCGCTCTGATTCTATTGCATCACAACATGCCAGGAATAGTCTACAAGAAGGTTAGTAATATACTAGTTGTATACTAGTAAATGACAAATCACTGACTGGTACCAGAGCGTAAACGTCGCCGAAGTGATCTTTCAGAATCGAATACACCAGAAGGACAACCAAATACTCAATCTGTAAGACTTACTATAGAATCCAGTGAAGTCCCAGTTAGGGTATCATCATCTGGCTCACCACAGCCACGACGATCTCAAAGAGGAAGTACACGGCAAAGCTCTTTAAGGTACACTAGTCCTGAACCAGCTAGTAACCAGTTACTAACTAGTCATAGTCCTACTATCAACTCGCCTCTTAATCAAGTTGCAGCTCAAAACAGAGTTGACCAAAGCCTAGAGCAACGAGAGAGAGAGATCCGGATTCGATTGATGGAAGCTCAGGCTAGTCACCTTGAAGCAGAGACAAGAATGATTAATCGGGGAGTACTATTACCAGTTGTAAATCAGTTTGGGACTAGTCAGCAATTAGTCCCAAACCAATCATTCCTTTCTTCACCACAACCATCCGTTTTCTTACCAGGTTCTGTATTTTTTCCTTTCTCTTCTTCTCCCTTTCTTCCTCCTAGATAGGTCAGCTATCGTAGACTATCTTGAATTAAATCATTTTTTTAATTGCTTGTATTCCATACATATCTAAATTAGATATATTCCTACGTGTGAACTAAATATACCTTTATTATTATATGTGCTTCGTAGTCAAGTCAGGATTTAATTTATCATTAATAGCTTAAACTAAATAGATTTGCAAGCCAGTTACAAACTAGCCATGTCCCAAGATAAAATTTCTAAGATAACATCTCAGCTAGTTGCAGAATAGTAGCCAACTAGCAGCGGACTAGTTCTCATTCTCCGCACCATCCTTGCCATCCGCATTCTGCAGCTCCACACCGTCCATATTTTTCTTTCGTTTGTTGGAGCACCATGCCAAGCCCTGGCAATTGGGTGCCTTGTCGCCTTGCTTAGTCAGCACATTAGTCATAGCTTTCCTATATGAGGCCTCCGTTTCCCGGGGCCCTATACGAATGGATGTCGTTGTTCCCCTAACATCGTTTTGTTCTCACGTGCACTCAACCGAAGTGGACTGGCTCTATCAAAGGTAGGCAAGCCTGGCATTCTGTGAAGATGTGGTATTAGTGATGAGAAATTGGGACACTCAATTCTGCGCAGCTGCCGAACCGGAAATCTGCTTCATTTATTTTGTGGCTTTGTTGATCTCGCATCTGCACTGCACGTGTGGAGTTGGATTTGATTTAGAATGGCATGCTCGTTCCATTGGCTCTAGAAACATTCCTTCTGTTGTTTCTCCAACGATTCACATCAACCTGGAATTTGCCTCGGTACCTTCTACGTAAGACTATTCTCTCTTACCATCCATCATTTCTCCCACCCTATTGTGGTCTGGATCTAACCAGGATAGTAGAACGGGCCATCTAGGCGTGGCGTGCCCAGATGGCCCGTTCTACTATCCTTCCCCTCTTTGTTCAGCTTCCTCTACTAGCTCAAGACCCCTGAGGTCATCCCTGCAGGCCCTATCCATTTCCTTGGCTGTTTCTCCTGGGAAGCAGCCGATATTGGTTGTTGCGAGAAAGGTCATTAAGCATTGCTCCAGAATTGTATACCCGGTAATTATCAAAGCAGCCGGCATTAGCACTTGAGTATACAGCAACAAAATGAATTAATTAATTGATCATACTAAATCACCTAAGAAGTCCCTAAACGGCATATCCACAGGACTGTCAGTGATCGCACCTGAAAAATCCGGAAAATCTAGTAGCTTTGTCGCTTACTCGCTCACTACTGAATTGCATATGTGGGCTGGATTAGCATTAGGCAACAGCATTGTGAGACACTTTCAGCTCAGTTGCATAGGGATGCATCAAGTGCCCAGTCTCGCATAGCGCTAGCCATAGTGATACGGACCCATATGAACGATGTTTACTGAATCGAATGACGTGTCAGACTAAATATGTATGCGCTCCATAATCGAACATTCTTGGCGGCGAAGGGCCCCATAGCGGGGTCGGTTCGACTTCAGTATATCGCCAGGGTCGGACATTGGTGCTAGCCATAGGGCTCCACATGTGGTGGATAGGTAATGCTATAAACGAACGAGTAGTCAAGATCCTATGCATGTCTCGGCTATTACCTACTGGTTCTCTGGACGGAACGAGGTTTCCGTCAGCCCACCAAGGCTGAACCCTTCATGGGCTAATTGGCTCAGACAGAGATGCAGTACAATGTGGAACTCTGCCACTTCAATAGTGTTTTCTTCACCTCTGATTCGTGTGACAACCAATTGTCTACTCACTGGTGTTGCAAATTGTGCCTTGGAGCATTTAGCCGCCATGCATAGGATGAACAGATTCACAAAAACAGAATAGAGTCCGTTTCTGAAGACAGAAAAAGATAAATACCTCCTCTCCCACCCTCTGTATCTTTCTCCCTTTGTGTAATCATATTCTATCATCACAAAATCTACAATGTCGGACAGACCTAAAGATTTGCCAATCTCTTCTATCGTTGGCGTTACCGTCGACCTCTTCTCAACTAGTAGGAGCTCCGCGAAACGCTATGTTATAATCTTCTCCGAGGTCACTAAGTCACTAAAAATGTTTAGATGCCAACCCGTTCGATGTCCATGCGGCGCTCGACAATAGCAAGAAGTATTCATTGGTAATGGCAGACCCGGACAATGGCACAATAGTCCAACCACCAGGGTCGAGCAACAGGTACTGGCTACCAGCGAACCTCCGTAAAACCGATACCGGGGCCCAGACTGTTGAAAGCAATGTCATTGTTGCGACCGGATCGGAGTTGGCGAATGATATGGAAATAGACACTAGAATGAGTCTCAGCCACGCCGGCTTCTCTGCCGAGACTCCCGGGGGTTATCGCTACTCGACGTCTTTCAAGAACAATAGCCTTTACGGGATATACAGCTCCGACCAGAAGGTCTATTCCGTCGGACTTAAGGCTGATGGTGAGACGTATAAATTCGTCTCTAGCGACTATATCACAGCTGCCAATGACCTACCGGACTGGGTAACAGTAAGCAAGGATGGGGACGAAACCTCCCTCGAGGAAGCAACGGAGGTGTTCAAAAAGTATCAGGGCTTTTTCACGTACTATGGATCCCATGTCGTTGAGGAATGTTTCCTAGGTACACGTTATCAGCTGCAAGTCGAACGCACTGAGACCGGTATCGAGAAGAAGGAAGAATTCTCTCAACATGTCAGGGCCGAGTACAGTGGAATCTTCAATGCTACTGTTGATTCCAGTGTCAAGGCTTCATCCGAATACAAGGAGTACTTAAACCAACGATGCTTCCAATGCAAGGTATTGGGGGGCGATAGAGGAGCCGCAAACATGCTAGCACATAGCCCAACTGACACTGACAAATTTGATCAATGGGCGTTGAGTCGCGCTGATGGGGAAAAGGATGCCCTTCTTCACATTAAGACCGTGGGTGTCAACTCCTTCTTAGAGCGAAGTGATAATGAAAAGCACCTTGAAGCTGCTGCTAAGCTCACGCCAGCTATGGAATACCTTGGTAGTCTGTATACCTTCAAGGGATCGTTCTCTACGCTGTTCCTAGCGTCTTCCGGCTGGGTTGAGCTTTCTGTGACCCCGTTACCAGGAGTGACAGTCCGCGTGGTTGATAAACCATCTGTGGTGACCACACAGACATCTCAATCATCTGTCAGGATCCAGTCAGTGGTGAAGGAATCATATATTGAGGTCGAAGTTATCATTGTCGCCCCAGTTGAGCCAGTGGATGTCTCCTTCAGCACATCTGCATCCGGTCCTTTCGGTGTACTCAATACCCTCAGCCTCTCGCGATACGGTTCTGACAAGTATCGGACGGCAGTTAGGGCTGTATCAACGGCAGAATCTGCCTTTGCAGTCTCAGTACCAAGCCTTAGGTCCCCAGGGCGGTTTGGAGGCACCGGAGCACTAGATGGGACTTTAGAAGTTGAGGTGAGAGAATACGCCGCATACCATATGGCATTACACAAGCAGGCCCCCGGCGTCTCCATGAAGCCCTTGCCTATCATTGTCCGGCAGGGGCTGGATTAAGTGAATGACGAGTAGTGTCTTCGAAAATGCATCCTATCCACATGTCCTGTCGGATAGCGATAGTTACACAAGTTTCATACGTTCATGAATGGAAAGATTGCATTTTCCCGCACAATCTCGCCTGGTGAAGAGTGAAGAATAGATTCTTAGTAGTGATACAGTGGTCTTTATGAGACTTCAGCCTTGATATGCCTCTCCCTAGTCAACTAGCAGCTGGATGAGGATAAGCTCTGATGGGATATCCAAGGGTTTGGGGAACCTCCTCGCATGGACATTAAATTTACACGGGAATGAAAGTATGCACTGCACAGCGTCCATTTATTCATAAAGGAACCGAAGGAGAACAATGTACCAAGAAGAAACCATATGAGAACAGAATGCGGCTAACCAGGTACCTTGTTGCGATTCAGTGGGAGACATATACCCCTCTGCAAAGGTTATTTGTACGGACCTAAACCCCATTTAACCGACATGGTACGTAAAAAAGGTTAGGAGGTGCTCCACTGCTGAGGCTTCTCTAGGTACCGCCAAACGTACGGTTTGAGATTGCCGACGCCTGCGACGAGTGGACATTCCCAATGGACAGTTTCGACTTCATTCATGCACGGACATTAGCGGGAAGTATTCTCAACTGGTCAAGCCTCCTAGAATCATGCTACAGGTGTGACTGCGGTTCCATGGTGCTTCACTTAACGTCTAGATAGATCACCGCAAGATTCTGACTGATATTGATTTACTTCCATCATTAACAGGCACCTCAAGCCCGGCGGCAAAGTTAAGGTTGCGGAAGGACAAGCAAACTTCTAGTGCGATAATAACTCGTTTCCGTTTAATAGCGAAACGGCGAAATGGCTTGTATGTACCTATTTCCCATCCCAGGGTGACATTCTCGATACACTGGGAATGGGTCCTCATAAGGACCGAAAAGCTAACATGTTAAAAGAGCGAGTTTCGTCGAATTAGTGAGCAGTTGAGTCTCCAACTCGACGTTTTCCCTTCAATCCCCGGCCATTTGGAGAAGCAACGTTTTATCGAGATACAAAAGCGGCAGATCCTCGTTCCCGTGGGGCACTGGCCTAAAGAACCCCATTCTTAAGGAACTCGGAAGGTGGCTTTTAATGCAATTTCTCGAAAGCGCCCTTGAATTCTATACATTGGCACTCTTCACACGCAATGGCTGTAATGAGGCTGAAGTGCAGGCTCTGTTGGCTGGGGTCCAAAGTGTGCTGAAGAATGGTACGATGCATCTTTATAGGTACTGGTACGGTTCCATAGAGAGCTAATCATCCTTTTGACCTGGAGCTGATTGGCTGTTTGTAGTTCTTTTGCTACTGCGACAAAGCCATATTCTGAATAGGCTTTTCGTGTGCATTCAGCAATGCCCGTATTTGTCTGGATTTGGAGAACCCGCATGTATGGTGGCAACTGTATATGATTCTACCTCAATTAATGTAGGTACCTTTGCACATAGTGAAGTTCATGCTAAGTGAGAAGGAAGCCTGGCACTTCTTTATTGTAAGATATCGCTGAGCTCAGCATAGGACTGATAGCCTAGATTGTCTGACCATAGCCACAGTTGACTCGCATCCGCAAGACCCGACTCAGCTAACGTGGAGATATTACCATCCCAGGAAAACCCCGCCGACGAGTCCAAAGCAGGTAGCCCCTGTAGTCCCTGGTCCAGCCCTATTGGATCTGGCCACGTAGTATTCTCAGCATGGAGGTTGGTAACTCCCCTTTGCAGGTCCTGGTACTGTGTATGATAGGCGAAGACTACCGATTTTGTCAGTCAGTAGCCATTACAATCATGAGTGGACCGGTGATACCTTCTTGAAGAGGGCTTAGGGATGTCTGAGCTGTCGGCGAGCCAGGGGCATCGTCACCGACGCTCATTTGTGTTCGGAAGGAGTTCGGAGGATTCTGGCCAAGGACCCATTTCCCTTGACCCGTTGATTTGTCGATCGACGCAAGTGTGGCATCACCTAGGATCATTCGTTGTTCAGCCTGCATAACAACTGCCACCAGGTCTTCAAGGATCTTCACGCTCTGGACTGACAGAACATGCTGGTTTGAAACGCTGTCCTTTTGCAAGCGAATAATTTGCATGATGCCTGCTTTTGCTTTCTGGCTAATGGCGGACAATGGTTCTAAGTGCGCAAGCGCGCAAAGAACGACACCTGATGTGAAGAGGCATATCCCGATATGCATTACAGCATGCGTTTTTCGACAAGCCTGCAAAAGGTGTGGATACCTGTGCAGTTCCGAGGTTCGTAATGCCGATTCTAGAAGTTGTTGGCGAGAGAAAGACGAATTTTCGGACGCGACTGTTCCACCGCCCAGATCAGCTTCATGTCCGACATCCCCAAAGGCAACGCTGCGGTGAAGGATAATTCGAAGATTATCATACGTCAGCTGAAGGGCAAGTGCGGCCAGTTGCAACAATCGCGGAGGTGCAGACCTGTCGTCGTTCTTGTATGTTTCTAGCCGTAGGCTATCAGGTAATTGGTTTTCCCACGAAGCTAACTGGCGATGTATGGCTTTGACTGTTTCCAGACGATTCGTTTGCAGTTGTCTTCCTAGGAACGGGCCCATTATTCGGTAAAGAGTGAACTTGCACCTGTGATACTCGAGAAGGGGCCCTTGTCGAGGGCTAATCTCCCCAACGTCCGTAACAAGGCCAATGTTGCAGTCTGAGTCGTCTATACTGCATGGCCGTCCAAAGGCCACGGCTGCATATCTGAGTAGTGAAGACCTTATAAGCGAGTGAGCTAAATCTGAACCACGAAGCTAACATACTTGTCGAAAACTTCTAGAGCCCACCACGACCGCCGTCTAGACTCCTGTGCAACATCAGAAAGGCCTTGCCACATTGATTCTCGGTGCAATCCAATGACCTGGGCAATTTTAATTCCACTGCCGAGGATCCCCATCCCAACGGTCGGACGTCCGTTGAATAAATGGAAGCTGCCTAGAAGCACGCAGATCTGCACGGCTTCCACATTCGGGCACCCAATAATTCTTAAGAATCTATATTCAATCTGGGCAAGAAGGCTCTCGGAGAGCAAGGGTAGGCCCAATTGACCATCCGCCAATGAATTGGAGAAAGACGAATAGTGCGCACCGAGGGCAAGAACTAGCATCACAAGCCAGAGAAAGTTGCTATCTACCCTAGGGACATGGACTAAAGTGATAAGATTCTCGTATCGTTGTCGAAAGCTCCCTTCATGAAAAACCTAACCCAAGCCCCGTTAATAAGTGGAAAGTACATCTAAGCTGATGGCGAACAATAACATAGGAAGAAGACCGCTCATACCATCATAAACCAATCCACAGAATCGAAGAACTGGGTAATGAGTGCATCAAGAACATCCTTCTGTGGCAATGGTATTCCAACCATATCTCTCCATGGTATCGAGTTGGAAAGAAACGGGCTCGCTGGCTTCTTCCCGCCTGGCAAGGCAGAAGTGTCATGTTGCAAGTTTTGGTTCTGATCATTCCGGCTAAACATCTATCATCGCCACATTGCGCATCCTGTCAGCTCGTTCTGACGGTGGCTCGTAACTACCTCAGTGGATCCTAATACCTGGGTACTCAGATCGACAATGCTCATCTCCGAGAGAACCACAGTTCCTCCATCATTCTGACGAATAACTGCTTGCCCTTTGTCATGACTTTGCTCCTGTAGCACTGATACTGTACTTGGCGCGGTCGGCGATGACCGAGCGACAGGTTCCCCGCGTGGGATACATGTTACGCCGGCTCGGACACATAATTGGCACGGGCGTTCTCGATCGCACTGCGAAAATGATCTGTTGTTAGTGTGGATCTGAGGGCAATGGGTCCGAGATCAATGCACGCGGCGCCACATACGCCTAGCTTACGCGAACGGCATCTCTCACAGGCTGATGAGACCTTTTGGCGCTTTCTGGATGGGTCCATCTCATAGACAGCAAGTAGAGTCCGAGCTATCAGAGAGCAAATGGTAGGGATGTGGATGGATCTCCGACGGAGTTTATAATTCGCAAGTCGAGGTGAGGTCATGGGAGCCCTCCGTCGGACTTACATAATCGCCTAGATCACATAGATGACATGACATCACCAAATCGGCCATCTCGTATCGACGGTTATATTGTCCGGTTATATTTTAGCCACTGGACATGTATAAGAACCTGTTGTTATTTCCAGACGAATCGCCTGTCCACTTAGCTACAAACAATCTACTACACTCTGATAATACAATCACTCCACGTTATTTGCTTATCCTCAAACCACATTTCATTCAACAATGGCTCCTCCACGCAAGCTTTGATCGCGGTCACCTCGACCCATGCGCCGCTCTACCCAGAGGGCAAGGAGACTGGTAAGAGACAAGCAGCTCAGCTATCCGTAGTACGGAGCTGATGGTAGGTTTTAGGTCTATTCATCACCGAAGCCCTGCATCCATTCAAGGTTTTCAAAACAGCAGGATTCGATGTTGACCTTGTCTCCGAGACGGGCACCTATCAGCCAGATTGGTTGTCGCAGCAGAAGGACTGGCTTCCTGCAGAAGACCGCGCCGTTTGGGAAGACCACTCGAGTGAGTTCCGGTCCAAGGTTGATAAGCTGCTCAAGCCCAGCGATATCAACCCGGACAACGTAGGTACAGTATCAAGGTTCTCTAGACACTGTCGCTAACACCACTTTCACCGATAAGTATGGTCTATTCTTTGCATCTGCCGGCCATGCATCGTTGATTGACTACCCCGATGCCAAGGGCCTGCAGTTAATTGCTGCCAAGGTATTCACTAACGGCGGTATTGTCTCAGCTGTGTATGCAATTCCCTACACATGACCTTCCTACACACCTAACCGTATGATGCTAATCCCATATTGCAGTTGCCACGGAGGCGCAATCTTCCCCGGCATCATTGACTCCTCCACTGGAAAATCTGTGATTACTGGCCGCAAGGTCACCGGATTCACTACCAGAGGTGAAGAGGAAGAAGGTGTCTTAGACACTATCAGAAGCTGGAACAGGCCCACCATCGAGGCCTCTGCGGCGTCGTCTGGAGCAACTTGTAAGTTTACCTCCTGGCCAGTTCTCATTGCTTCTCCTGATGATTGACTGTAGATGTGTCACCCGCTGGACCCTGGGATGCATTCACCATCACTGATGGACGCATTGTGACTGGTGCAAACCCTGCCAGTGCCCATGTGACGGCTGAGGCTGCAGTTAAAGCTTTCAACACCCTGTAAATTGCCTTCATATTTCTTGTTCTCAGAGAAAAAGAGCAAAACCCCAACAGGCATCTGTACCTATGCTTCACGACACAAGCTCATCTGCATCGTTTTCCTTCGTTTATCGAGGTTAGGAAATTTAAATTGCTTTGGTGACATTCGTTCTATCTGTAAAGTCACAATGAAGACATTACCCCCGTTGCTCATTGATCAGGAAAGATGACAGGTATTGTCCACTTCTAGCACTTTGAGGAAGGTAAACAAACCCCCAGTCGACAGTCTCCATAGCACCCTACCCGTATCGTGCATTCGTAGCCTCATCGTCAAACCATACAGGAGCCACCCCGTAATTAATAACCGTGCTCTTAACTTTCGTATAGCTCTCATAAGCCTCCAGACCATTCTCTTTCCCAATTCCACTCTCCTTGAACCCACCCCACGGCGAAGATGGGTCATTCAAATGATGTCCATTGATCCAGACAATGCCCGCATCAATCTTGGCAGCCACTCGATGCGCCTGATTAAAATCATTCGTCCAGACAGAAGCCCCAAGTGCAAACGGCGTCCCGTTCGCAATGGCAACCACCTGCTCCTCAGACTCACACTTGATCAGCGCAATCACCGGTCCAAAAACCTCATTACAGGCCAAATGAGAGTCAGCCCGCGCTTCAATAATAGTGGGCTCAAAAAAGAACCCCTTCCCATTCGGCCCCGTCGTCGGACGACCACCACAGAGAACCTTCCCACCATCCTGCACAGCCCTATCCACAAATCCCTTACATCTCTCCACCGCCGCCGGCGAGATGACCGTCCCAATCTGCGTCCGGACATCAGTCGGATCCCCAATCCGCAACGCCCGAACCCGTTTCTCCAATATCTCCTTAAACCCCTCATACAAATCCACATGAACCAGCAACCGACTCCCCGTAACACAAGTCTGCCCACTCGCAATAAAGCCCGCAAACAGCGCCGCCTGAACAGCCCGCTCAACCTCCACGCTCGGAAACAAACACACGGGTGCCTTCCCACCAAGCTCAGCCGTAATGGGGATCAAATTCCTCGCCGCAACAGGCGCAATAGCACGGTACGTAGCCAATCCCCCGGTGAGATCGATCTTGGCCAGAAGTGGAGACTCGCAGAGGAATTTCCCCGTTTCATACCCGTACCCGCAAACGATCTGCAATACGCCATCGGGTAAACCTGCCTCTTGGAATAGCGGGCCCAGCTTCAGAACCGATAACGGGGCAAGTTCACTCGGTTTGACGATGACTAGATTTGCTGCCGCCAAGGCAGCGGCGATCTTCTTTGTTGCGATGAGCAGTGGGTGGTTGTAGGGTGTGATTTGTGCCACTACCCCCAACGGTAGTCGAGTTAGGGTGTTCACGACGGGACCCTTGAAGGGTGTTACTCGACCTTCGTGGACGCGCGCCAGAGAGGCGAAGTACTCGAGCCATTCGGGTACACGGGCTAACTGGGTTTGCATTTCGCGGATTGGACGGCCTGTTTGGCGGGTTTCGAGGGCCACGAACTCGGGCAGGCGGGCGCGGAGTAGGCGGGCGGCGGTGGAGAGGACTTTGAATCGGTCGGAGGGTTCAGTTTTGGACCATTGACCATCGTTGAAGGCTCTGACGGAGTCGGTGATAATGCTCTGTACTGTGTCTTGGGGTGTTGCGTCGATTGTGGCGATGGGGGCTTCGGTCGCTGGGTTGAGTACTTGGATTTGTTGCGGGGTCGGGGTTGTGTAGGATCCGTTGATCCAGTTTGATATGTGGGGAACGGGTTCAGTCATTGTTGCTTTGGTATGATATGGGGAATCGGAGGTTTTCAGTCTAAGTATGAAGGCGCACAGAGGGTTATATAGATACGAATATGGTGAGTAAGAGATGAGGGGAGATATGGTTGAGATAGGAGATACGATGTGATATGAAATGATAGAACGATAACCCCGCATATGCACTGATACGCTAGCCTTATCTCTCTAAGACTCATTAACGCCAATTAACTCACAGACAAGCTATTCCATGTGCAACAATTTTTAAGACTGATCAAAAACAGGATTACCGGCCACTTCCAGCCTTAGGTGTTACCGAAATGGGAAGTCTGGGGTTGGATCCATCCAACTGGGGTAGCAGCAGACTATAATCTAGTAAACATCGAGGAAGCCACTAAGCCGAGTCAGGCCTAGTGTGGCCATAAACAAGTAACATCGTCGAAGAATAGTGCGCCGAGGTCTCTTCTCCAGCCCAATGCTGTTGATTATATGTTCTACTTTCAGTAAAAGACAACAGTGACACAGACAAAGACTGCTTTTGCCATATCTCTGGCACTTATTCAAGGTTAAAGTTCATTTACGCCTATTTAATTTCAGTCTGTCATCATAACTATGTAGTCACTAAAGCGCTAATAATGTCCATCGTTAGGGCATCTTTTCCCCCAATCCATGTCATATCAATTACATCTCAAAACAATATACTATTTCTGGCTCCTGGAAAGCTCGGGCTGTGCGAGGATATCTCGATTCCACCTCGGATCCTTACTCTCCTGTACAGGCGCCCAACCGAGTTGAATCTATATTCATTAGTCATTCGCCCGAACACCCACTTAAATACCCAAAACACCATACCTGCATCACCTTCTGATCCCAATCCTTTGTGAAACTCTTCACCTTTCCATTCTCAATCTCAAAGATAGCAGCAGCACTCCATTGCGCCTTTTTTGGTGGATCCGATCTCTCAATGCCCTGGTATGGCTTCCCCGAATGCGACCCTTTGGCGCTATATCGCAGCAGCACATGACCGTTTTTGGCCCATGCTTGGTCATACCGGATAATGTGCAAGTCATTGACCGATGCCATTACATGAGCATGCGATTCAGCATAGTCCATTGGCGTAGAGCATCCTGGGAATGTGGATGGGCCCCAGAACCAGCTGTCCGGGGTGCATAGGTGTCGCACTGACTCGGCGCCTTTGTTTTCGGTTGGAGAGTATGCGATTGACATGTACTCTTTTGCTATGGCGATATTGCGCTGTGTGGGTCGGGCATTGGTAAGCCGGATAGTTTTGCGGAATCGGGGTAGTTATATATAAAGCTGCGGTTGCCACATACCTCTTCCTCGGGCGTCTGCTCGGTTGAGATGACGGTCGGCGGTTGGTTTTTGGACGACATACCGGGCACAGTACTACTTCTTTAAATGTAATTGATGTTCTTTTTGAACTTTGATTCAGGTTCGGGAGGGGCCGAGCCTATATATGATAGAGTATGACGAAAATCCTGTATAATGTCATGATGACGCTGAAGTAATGTGGTTTTCAGATGTACGAGTTTTGAGTGGCACGCAGATGAGATCGGCTTGAATGTACCGTACCAGCAAATATAGCAGCAAATATAGCTAGCAATAGCTCATGGATATATTGCCATAAGCTTTATTGTAAGACCGCAAAGCAGTTTGAGTATACCGAAGTCAGTCGTATTTTAGATATATATACGATAGACTCATTAACCGTCGTTTCTGATGTTATATATTGGACTTGTCTTTTTGAACCATTATATTCACATGTTTGTTTGTCATTTTACATGATTCATTCTATGTCTACGACTTTAAGCCATGGCTCTGGTCTGGGCTGTTTCAGCCAATGATGTTTTTCCAACTCTTCGGTAACTGGGATAGTACCTTAGATAACAGTCGTCAGAGGACAAGAAGAGGAAGTATTGTTTCTTTCCCATTCGTGCGACGAATTCAATCACCTATCGCATGAGCATCATATGGCTATTATAGGTGTCACAGCAGTCGGGGTATGAGCGAGTCTCGTGTATGCGTTCATGTTAAGAATCAGCTATCAAAGGATAAACAAATATATTTCTTTGGTTGTAGTTAATCTAAGGAGGCATGGAAGACCATACATGCTGCCGTTGAGAGGAGCGACGTGGACTCGGGGTCGGGGTTCGTCCTTGCGAGAGATTCAAGAATATTCGAAGGCAATCACTGTGCCCACTAATTAGCTAACATTTCTATATTCTCTAGAATATTTTGTTCTTGTGTCCAGGACCCAGCAATCAGGCGATGTTTCTCCTCTGTGCGATGAGTTAAATTGCCCAAAAGGGAAAAACGCGGCTTCTTCATGCGGCCCGCGGGAACCCGCAAAGTCCGATTGGCCCCAGAAAATGAATCGTGTAACCGGTTTAGGCAATTCGGCCACAAGGTCAACCGCCACCAATTAGCTGTCAGCAGTCACTTGACTAGTGAGCCCTTTGATTTCTACTATTTGTATACGGATCGAGTTGTCTCTTATCTCTTTCCCTACTTGTCATGTATACCTGTCTTGATGCCCTGTCGGTGCTGGCGAACCGTCCCACTTTGAATTCTACCAAGAATAGAACTCTATCCACTATATCCCCCTTATAATAAACTCGCAAGGAAATGTTGACGACCACCCCCCTCGACACATTTAGTTTGAATCATGCTCCCCAAAGTAAGAGGCGAGTCGCCTACTTTTATGACTCCGACGTTGGCAACTACGCCTATGTCTCGGGACATCCTATGAAACCACACCGCATGCGGATGGCACATAGCTTAATACTAAACTACGGACTGTACAAGAAGATGGAAATCTATGTGAGTAGATATGGTCATTCTTACGAGGGATTTTTCCGTGCTTACTCCCCGGTGCGTTTACTAGCGTGCGAAACCGGCCACGAAATATGAGATGACGCGGTTCCACTCCGATGAATATATCGAATTTCTTTTTCAAGTCACGCCCGATTCCATCACCAAGCATCTGACGGAGCAGGTCAAGTTCAATTTCAACGACGACAACCCCGTGTGGGATGGCCTGTCTGAATTCTGCAGCATCAGCGCGGGCGGGAGCATGGAAGCCGCCGCCCGGCTAAACAATGGGAAATGCGATATAGCGATTAATTGGGCGGGTGGGCTCCACCATGCGAAGAAAGCGGAGGCGAATGGGTTCTGCTATGTAAATGGTAAATCCCCAGGAATATTGGAAGAGCTTATTGTCCACAACTAATGCGGGGTAGATATTGTTCTGGGAATTCTTGAACTGCTACGCTATCACCAACGCGTCCTATATATCGATATTGACGTTCATCATGGTGATGGGGTCGAGGAGGCGTTTTACACGACTGATCGCGTGATGACCGTCTCATTCCATCAGTACGGCGACTTCTTCCCGGGGACCGGCGATATCGGCGACATCGGCGTCCAAGAAGGGAAGAATCATTCGGTGAATGTCCCACTCCGCCCCGGCATGGATGATTTCTCCTATAGTCAAGTGTTTCAACGGGTTATTAAAGGTGTCATGGACTGGTATCGCCCCGACGCTGTTGTGCTTCAATGTGGAGGAGATAGCTTGTCTGGCGACCGTCTTGGCAGTTTTAATCTCAGCATGAGAGGACATGCGAACTGTGTCAACTACGTAAAGAGCTTCAATTTGCCAACCATGATTTTGGGCGGTGGCGGCTATACCATTCGAAACGTTGCACGTACGTGGACATTTGAAACTGGCGTCGTGGTTGGCGAGGAAATCGGGCCTGAGCTGCCCTATGATGATTACTACGGTGTAAGTGATTTGAAAACATCGCTTCATTTCCCCAAATCTTACCCATGACACTAGTACTATGGTCCCGACTATGTCCTCGATGTTCGGCCGTCAAATATGCCAAACCAGAATACCGACCAATATTTATCACAAGTCTGCACGCGAGTTCTCGAGAATATCAAACAGACCATGACATTCAGCCCATCAGTCCAACTGACAGACGTTCCACGCCTTCCGCTCGTTCCTGCACTTGATGAGGAATACGGAGATATCGCCGATGACGAGGATGAGGACACGAATAAGGACATACGTGTTAGTCCCCGGCAAGTCGATATGCTTATTGAACACGAGGGCGAACTTACCGATGATGAGGAGATGAGCCAAATCAGCAAAGTCCTGAACGCGATCAAGAAGCGGAATATTGCAAATCATGGCGAAGTCGCGTCGACCGAGTCAGTGACAGAGGCCGAGCCATCCAAAACATCAGACGATCAGCTAGCCGATGACTCCGTCGGAAGCCAAGACACGCCAATGACGGAGGCCGATGTCATCTTTGAAAATGCGAAAGCAGTAGTGGAGGAGTAAAAGCTGTTGTTGGATGAACACATTTCTTTTGCATATGTTGTGATAGCTTGTGTCTGGTTATATGGCTTCCTTTATTCTGCGTCTTTTTTTTTTTTTAGTATACCTTGCCAGCTATTATTATTATTATTATTATTATCATCATTAATCAAGTTTAACATCCATATAGAGCCGTTGGCTACGACAGACATATTCCTAAGCAGTGGCTCTAGGGGGCTCTACCAGCCCCCTCTATGGTTTGTATGTTCATTCTGGTCCTTTTCCTCGCCCGAGCGGCCTATCTGCGTCAGGGCCTTTGGGCTTTGCCCTCCTCGATATTCAGTGCCTGCTGGGCGTCACCTAGGTGTGTCTAGGTTGCCCTTTGTACTACCCCTCCCTGTTTTCTGCTTCCTCCACCAGTTCTAGGCCCTTAAGGTCATCTCTAGAGGCCCTGTTTGCTTCCTGTGCTGCCTCCCCTAGGAAGCAGCCAACATTTGTTGCCGTGAGGAAGGCCAGTAATGCCTTAGTTGCCCTCTGGTCCCTGAAGAGGCGGCTCTCCGTGACTGCTTATGCTTGTCCTGGTGGTGGTACACCTGTCCTAGCTAGGGCCTTGTACCGAGCCATCCTCTAGCTGCGCCACTGCCTGCATTCTACTAGCAGGTGGCCTGCTGTCCCCTGTGGGGCCTGACAGTTTTGGCATCTAGGTGAGTCCTGGGGCCCTACACGACAAAGATATGTGGTCACGGCTGCTGCCACTTGATCTAGGCTCCATCCTTTCCACGCTTGGTAGGTCTGTTGAGCACCAGGTGTCCTGTGTGCTAGGGTCTTTCTAAGCCATTCTTGCCTTTCTATCTAACTGGCCTCTGTACAGGACCGTCTTGTATAGGCGAGATTGAGACTTCTCTCTATGGCCCTAGGGGCCTACCCTGCAGCTGCCTCAGCTGATTGGTCAGCCTTTTCATTCCCTGGTATGCCTTGATGCCCGGGACCCATCCAATAGTAACTTTGTAGCCTTGCTGGATTAGTTCTTGGGCTATCTCTTGAGGCTGAATGGCCCACATCTGTCCTGGGCCTGGTTGGTTGTGCTGCAGGCATGCTAGGGCTGCTTGGGAGTCTAGTAGGATCCTTAGATTATCCTTATAATCCAGCTGCTTGGCTATTTCTAGGGCTTTATACACCCCTACCAGTTCAGCATCAAAGACCTCCTTTTCTTGCCTGAGAGGTATTTCCTTGCTTTTCCAGGCTCCTGAGTAGTCCTGCCACGCAAAGCCTGCCCCAGTCCGCCCATTATCTAGGCGTGACCCATCTGACCATATTGATAGGCCTTTATAGGGGGCCTTAGCCTGTGTAATAGCCTTTTCCTGCGTAGGCACTGGTATAGTACCTGGAAATATCTTAGGAAAGGTCTGAACCCCCTCCTCGAAGCCTGCTGATGGATCTATCTTTAGGATACTTGCTAGCTTTGCTGCTAGATGCTGGCCTAAACTCCATGGACCCCGTGCTCTAGGGCCTTCAACCCATGCTAGATCCTCTAGAGGCTGCTCCCCAGGTTGGGCATGCTTCGCGAAAGCTTACCGGTAGGACTTCTCTGGCTGGATCGCCCTTAGACAGCGCTAAGACTCTTAGGGTATATTGCCTCTGGCGTCTATCTAGCAGGGCCTCTGTTGGACAGAGCCCTGTCTCTTTGATCAGTGGTCCTAGGGGGCTAGTCCTGGCTATGCCTGTAATTGCGCGTGCCTGCCGGTTGACCATAAGCTCTCGCCGACTAATATTCTTCTCTTATTATTTTTACATTTGTGGGAGGTAGCTGTTCTGGAGTTTAGTCATATTCAAAGCCTTGTATAGGATCCAGTCAGATTGAAATTATCTCTTTAGTGCAGAGCAAGCGCACCTGAGTATATATTAAGCATTTTGAGATCATGATATTCACTGGGAAGTAACATAAAACTCGCCTTTGCGATCGAAATCCTCCTAAGAACTAGTGTTACAGCCAATCAACCAACGCATTCTTCACTATCTCTTCTATAAGAGAGCGAGATATAATTAGGAATCTGGAGTTTACTTATATAAGCACTAATCCCAAAAGAAGGAACTGGGTTACATATCCATGATTAACACCTGAGTCTTCATGTCGGCATTATATAAGATTTTAATATCTATAACGTCATGTTCTACCTATATCATACAATTTCCGCTGCTGGGTATAACAAAATCACCTATTCTATAACTGTTCACTCCCGAACAAGAACGCCCCTATATCTCATTTTACCCTCCCTCAACGTCTGCATAGCATCTTCAATACCAGCCTCATTCAAGGGGAACTTCATGAGAGTAGGTTCGATCTTCTTCTCAGCCGCAAACTGCAACAACGTCTTAAGACTCTTGCGGGAAGCAACAAGCGATCCCTGAATACGAATGCCCTTGATGTTCATATAGAGCAGAGGAACTGCGGAGGGCTTGAAGTCGACTGTCAGGGGGTAGATAGTGCCATGGATATCCATGAGAGGGATAAGACTGCATACCATTAGCCACGGAAAGACACTTAAATAACGCACAAAATAGTGCAACTTACGATGGGTAGTCGATGTTAGCACTACCGCAAAGCAAAAGATGCTTCAACGGCTTAAAATCCTTCATTTCCTGACCCGAACCGAAGACGTGATACTCGGAGGCTCCGAACTGCATGGCCTCCTCGCGCTTCTTTTCAGAGCTCGAAAAAACAACGACGTGGCAACCCATGGCAGCAGCCAGCTTGATGGCCAGATGGCCCAGGCCACCAATACCCATGATACCGACACGGTCAGTGGGACGCACGCCGTACTCGGTTAGACAGGTCCACACAGTTGCACCGGCACACATCAAGGGAGCTGCATTGGCAGAGTCATAGCCATCCGGGATCTTGAAGACGTTACCGGCGCTCCAGACGACGCCCCTGCTGAAGGAACCGATGTCATGGTTGTGAGTTCCGTATTCCTTCTTGTTGGTGCAGTATTGGTCCCAGCCTGGAAATCAGTCAGTAAAACCCCATATTTAGGACACAGACTAAGATTCATACCGCTCAAACAGTGATCACAGACTCCGCAGACCTCATGTGTGTATCCGAATCCAACACGGTCACCCACCTTGACGTGAGTCACAGCCTCACCGGCCTCTCTCACGATCCCCACGCCCTCATGACCGAGAACTTGGCCAGAGCACAGGAAATGCTCGTCTGTCCCGCACAGACCGGAATGCGTCGTTTCGACATAGACGTCCGTCGGGCGGAGACGACGAGTCGTCTTATCAGCGATGATCTTGCCCTCTTTGGAGCCGCGGTATACATCGAAAGTAATGCTGCTCATGATGGCTGTTGAGAGTTTTCTAGGCTCGGATAGAAGTGATAAATTTTTACAACGCAAGAATCATCTACAATGCTATCTGGAAGACCCCATTTATATATGGTCTCGAGCCCTGCTGCGAGATAAGTGCGGATTCCTAAGCCGGGATGTCGTATAATCAGAAACAGCTCCCTAGCCACTCTGTGCCAAAATTCTGTCTAGATTAGAGTTTTTCGTGGAATATTCCATGCAACGGAACCGTTGGTCTCCACAGGGACCTGGCCCACATCCCAGACATTTAGTGGATAATGCCCTAACTCTCCGAGACGGAGCAATTCATATCACCGGATTGGACTCCCGCCACGATCCGTTGTCTTGAATCTTGGTTCGATCAATTCGGCATGTTAAAGTGTGATGTTGCCGAAGAGAAGACATAAGCCCTTCGGCAGGAAGAGACCCATTTTGGATAGCCTGGCGGTGCGAACGGGTATTCGATGTTCAAAGGCGCAACAATGCTTCATCAACCTCGAAGGCATTATATCTTATCGAAGATAGTTCTTAGCACAAGTAAAATAAATGAGCCTTCTATCAAGATTTTATATAAGCCTAGTACCCACACATCGCCTCCATCTGTCTTGTCTCAGTTTGAGATAGTTCATCTCCTTCCTCGGCGAGCAAGCAAGCTAGCGATCAATCAAGCCCTTTTAGCTCCGATACCTTCTAAGAATGGTGATTCATAGTCCACAACTCCGTGCTATGAAGGACTATTAATAAATATCCCGCAGGGATCTACACACCGCCAGAGTATACGGAATCGATACCTAACAAGAGTGAAAGTTTTTTTTTTTTTTTTTTTTTTTTTAATACCTGCCCTTTTGAACGGTTCAAGGCCCACTTGAAAATACGGCCTTCCTTTATTCCAGATAAACTATGGCTCATTTGCCACAGAGAAAATGCCCCACACTCTACACATCGTCCAATGGTGTCTCTTTAACAGATTGATACACGGCCCGGTTTCAACCGTAATCGGAGTGTATCGCGATTCAACGGGGCGTTGTTTGTTCCATAGCCCACTCATTAGATAGTGATACTGCACAAAATTAGCATCCTCGGACACGCTGTGCCGTTCGCCGTAAGGAGATGTCTGTATTCTCGCTCTCAGTATGAGGGAACCGACTTTGTCAGTTTGAGCGTCAAGACATAGGCAATGAGTGTGGATAGGCAATCAACGTGTCGCGTGAAAGTAAATTACAGCTAGCTGGTGGTTTGAGTAGAAAGTCAAGTTATAACTACAACGTATTATGTACCTTGCAAGAGAGCAATCCCCCTTCCTAACGTCAAAATAAGCTTAATTGACATCGGGAGATCGCGATACCTTGGTGGAATGTGCCTGATGTCATCTCACCAACATCTTCGGATGAGGAGAACGAAAAGGAGAAAGGGGAGAGGGGTGGATTTCCATTATGATGAAGCCCGGAATGGTTGTTTGCAGGGTAAACCGAGGCTCAGAATAGACTTAACCTTGCCAACCAAAGAGAAAAAAGAAAAGAAGGCAACTATGTTCAGTAATCACATAATTACTTCATCGTGGACGGCCAGAGCAAATGACGAAGGTAAGGCGAGATATGCAGGAGATGCGTATTCGGCCATAAGTCGGGGGCTAGAAGATGAACTTTCCGAAGTGGGCCTGGAATTTGCCCACTCTTAGCCGGTATGCCGTCTTGGCATCTTCGACTGTCGGATGCTGACTGGCCTCCTCTGTGGTTATTCCCACTCCAAATACTATTCACATACAACTCTTTATAAGGGAAGGAACGGGATATGTCCTATGACGTCCATACGGTCTTATTTGATGTGCGTCCTCTTTCATTGTGGACGTAGTATGACTTGCTGCCGTAGATCTATCCCGTAAATATATATCGTGAAGGCCATCACGTCAGGAAACGGGGAATAATGATATCTTTGCGATAACCGGCAGGGAGATACTAAAAGCTATTCGAGTCGAGACTGATGAGGCTTTCGAGGTATGTGCGGTAGAAGCTTGAACGGGAAACGGTGTTACGACTCGATCGATGGATTGCTCGAGTACCTGGAATCCAAATTTAGCAGCACATTCATGAAGTCTTAGTGAAGCAAATCATTAGTACAATGAGAGGTTGCAAGCTCACGTGGCTTACAAAGACCACCAGAAGCTCTGGCGATGACTGCCCAGCCACTGTAGGACTGACGACAGTTGATCTTCGAGACTAGGGGAGAGAATGTTAGCCTAACAATACTGCGAATGTAGTAGTGGCCTGGATATATACCTTGTGACTTATTGTCTATTACTTCTTCAAGATGGGTAGTTACCACACTGGAACGCTCGCGCTATATCCAAACGCCAAGCATGTCGAGGCAGATTTTTGTTGCCGAGTTCTGTTGCTTGCCAGAAGTCTGGCAACTTGATATGAAAGCAAGTGTGGTACTGTACCGCATATAGAGCGGCATCATATGATAATTCTCTTTGATATATCAGTCATGGGGAGTGCATAATGATACTTACAAGGACAAAGCTCAATAGGGGCTTGTTATTGGCTGTGAATAAAGAGCATGAGAAGCCGTGAGTTTATATCACAGCTCAACTTGGCCGTGACCTCCGCGGTCATGGCAACTGATCTACGGTTCAACGCCCGGAATGGGAAGCACTAGGGTTCATACCGTCTCACAAAGAAGCTGTGACATTCCACGCAAAAGTCCCACGAACAAATTAATATTCTGTTGCACTTCTTGTGTTGTTTGCTTCTTTCTCCAGCTCTCTCTCTATCCTCTACCCCCACTCAGTGTTCCGCCCACGTCGCACTTACATCCTTGTGATTCACCAATTTATCCTCCAAGGCTTCCTTGATACGGCCAAAGGCGTCATGGTGCCTACTAGAAACAAGAGAAAAAAGGGAAGCACTCCTCCGAAGAGAAACACTTCTCTAGAGGGAAACACCCTTCTAGAGGGGAACACTCTTCTGGAGGGAAACATTCCAGAGAAGGAAAGCACTCCAGAGAGCAGCACCAAAGAAGACAATATGGACTGGAAAATAGCTGAGAACTGGAAGATTGTATGTTAAAGTATCTGCCCTAACCATGACCACGAAACTGACAAGATCCTATAAACCCAGATGCTGCGCCTCATCATAGAAACTCAGACAGCAAATATGGACCTCAAATTGTGGGAGATGGCAGATGCCTGGCGTAAGTAATCGTCTCATACCAACCCGCAGAAATCCAGCCTACTCTAACAGCTGGGCATAGCGGCAGACGCAGACCCGAGGCCAACCAGGAAGTCTCTTGAGGGGCAGTTGAAAGTCTTCAGACCGGACATGAGACCAGGCAATACTATGGTTTTACGTCGTAACCCCCCCCAAAGCTCCGAAGGCTCTCTTCCCCAGGTGGAAGTCGTGATCCCCCCAACTCCGGTTGCAGCACCGGCTCGCCCAGCTGCCGATCGTATCGGCGGCACCAGAGTGACAAGGTCTACCTCTAAGGCAAGGAGCGTGGCTCGTGAGACCAAGACTAAGACCCAGACCAAGCCTAAGGCCAAAGGAAACAAGGAGACCATAGTAGCCGCGAATACTTCCGTTATTGAAAGTATCGAAGCTCCTATTGCTATCCACGGCCAGGCCGCCACCATTCGTCCTTCCTTCGGTGAGTATGCCGGTGCTACTCCTGTGTGTAAATGGGTCCGTCTCAGAGATTGTGATATCTGCACCTGTGGAGCCATTGGAGACCACCTCTGTGCCCCGGCGGTGCAGCAGCCGGTTCAGCACCTCGAGAACACCCAGTTCTGCCATTATTATGGTGCATAAGCATATGTACGTGGATGCTGGGCGGTAGTCTGCGTTCGGTTTGAAGACGTTATCACCATGCGAAGTGAAGAAAGAACAGTTCGGTGTGAACCATAGGTCGGTCGGAACGGAAGATCGCGGGACAGTTTGTATCAGCCGCGAAAAAATAGTGGAGTTCTGTAGTTAGCATGGTCGTACTGTTCGCTTGCGAACGAGTCTGCGATGGATCTGGCTATCTGGAATACATGCGACGAGGATTTTATCTCCCAATAGTTTGTTTCTTACAATCGCAGAATAGCGTGATTTGTAGGAAATGTGCGAGGGAAGGTAATTACGATGGACATTAACATATGGCTACGATAGTTCAATAGCGTATGAGTTCACTATTACAACCCATCTCTGTAGCTAGCTGTTCTCTGGAATCAGATTCAATCAACTCCCCTTCCACCACGAGTAACTCCAAATCACCACCGTAAAAGCTCCACTTGAGAGCAACATACATGAGCAACAGCAAAAATCACAAAACCCTCAAGTTAAAATTCCTCACAAGCGCCAACTCCAGGAAAAACAAGGACCTGGAACTCTTCACTCACTTTCTTCAACTTCTACTACCTCCTTCTTAACAACATCCTCCTCCTTCTTGAGAAAGACGTTCCCCTTTTTAGTAGGTGTCTCCTCCCCCTCGGCTCTAGAACCCACCTCGACCTTAAGCTTCTTGGAAGGCGTCTTGGGCATCTGTCCAGCCTTGCGCTTGGCAGGAGTCGCAGTAGGGGAAGTCTTGCTATCCAGACCCTCAGCAACCTGTCGTAGTCTGATAATGTGATTTTGCACAGCACAGGCAGTCACGCCTGTTGATATTGGTGTTAGTCCTCGTCCAGGCCTACTTGAGGAAAAAAATAAAAAAAAAAAGAAAAGAAAAGGGGGGAGGGGGATGTATCGTACCAGATCCCATGACCGCAGCGAGCTTTTCGTAGTCGATCCTGATCTTGGCATCTTTCCACTGTTCCAGGAAGCCAAGGAAAAGCTGTTGTTGTGGACGTGTTAGCTGGTGCTGCTAGAGGGCGACCTGAGGGGTTTACCTTAGCGTCAGCTTCCCGAGTCCAAGTAAAGGGCATTTTGAGGATTCTGATTTAGTAAGTTTATCCTTGGTGGATATCGATGGTATAGAGGGTTGAGGTTCTGTTGTTGTATCGGTGATGTAGGGTGGATGGGTAGGTGGGGGGATCGAAGGAGGGAGAGAAGAAAGCTGATGAAAGAGAACAAGTAGTACCTAAGTCCTGACTGGATGATGTCGTGGGAGTGAACTGTTGAATGAATAGTTGATGAGTGTTACTTTGTCTTGTTTCGTTGGGACGTGATGATGCGATTGTCCACGGATGATGACATTGACTGTGCTTTGAGGTATTTTGCTGAACTAGGCATTGGCTAGAGAAGACTCATCTCTATGGTTTGACTTGTGGGGTTTGATGAAGGATGGAACTAGGGGTACGTTAATAGTGGTTCTTTGTGTTTATCTCTACTCGTAGATATTTGAAGAAATAGTAGACTAGGAGGCAGTCTATCCGCACATATCTACATGGCTCACCATTTCTGTCGTCCTGACTATCGAAGAACATCAGCTGCTAATGGTCATTGCTACACGTCTAGTAACACTCAGATACCCTAAACGAGGATTTCCATAGGAAAGAGTGGCAGTACTAAATCATTAGTAAGTCGTTGGGTTCATAAAAGGACACGCATGCAGGATATTTCATATTCATCCAAGAGGATGACAGTATACCAATTAATATAGTCGAAGTGTTCTGGACAAATATAGAAAAATATACAACAACACTAGTATGGCGCCGATCAGCAAATGCTGCACTGGCTTCCTGCCGCCCTATTTAGCCCCTGTTTAAAGCACTTCAGGTAGCCATTAGACTACTTGGAATTATGTAAGTACTTTGGGCGAACTATTGCTTTGCTACTATAACTGGGCCAAACGCAAGTATAGACAATCATATCTACCGAGCTTGGATAGGAGATCTATCAACCTGGAAAAATGCTGAAATTGACTGTATAAAGCCCGATTAGTGTGTGCACGCTTTTTGTGGTCTAGCAGTAATTTTGGTTGACAAGATCTCTTAAAAACCAAGGGCAACCCAAGTACATTGTTCCTTTATCACGGCTGATTAGGCACAACTGAAGCTCACCGCCCCCGAAGGGGAAGGATGCCTGTTGCTAATGGAAACAACAGCATTGATACTTATAAAAGAATGTGTCGCGCAACGATCCTGATTTGATTCTCAACTCGCTCTTCACTTACCGCGATGTCCCTGTTATCCCTCCCTGTAGAAACCTTATTCAATATTTACAGACGTCTCGGCCGACCTAGCCAACTTTCCTTAGGCCTAACGTCCCCTCAATTTCTTGCGGCGTTTGCGGCCTATTTCCATCTAGATCGGTTCCGAGACTCGCCTAGCCAATGGAAAAAACTCGGTCTCCCCGAGGGAGCATCCTGGCATGACCCAGCAGGACAGGCGACAATAATCAGGTATTTGACTCTGTCCGGTTCCGGCGACATCACTAGTCCATCTGTTTCAGAGTCGGGAGATGACGACCGAGGATCCGACACATCAGGAGGACTCGCGGAGGAGGTTCAGCGATTACACGAGGAAGCCGATGAGGCCTGGGAATACGGGCAGGTGGAAGAGATTATCTCGGCTTGGTTGATGGCCATATTTAACGTTGAGGGCGGATGTGTTGTTTGTGCGGATTGTGGGCGGTATATTCTTTGCCAGAGCCAGGATCTAAACAGCGATTCCTGGGTGGGGGATATGCTGGGTCGCCCTTAGTAGGTTCTTCATAGTTGAATAGGTTTGAGCTTATGTTGCTAACATTTATTCGCAGTTGGCTTCGGCGTTGTGGTCCTTGCGAGTTAGAAGTGGAATAATGTATTGGGAACAACTAAATGGTATAAGGTAGATCAAAAGAACGTGAACAAAAGAATGGCAACCTTGGCCACACGTTTAAAATAGGAATATTATAGATAGTTTTAAAGAGACACATGTCGTTGCTGCGGAAGAGTAAAGGATCGGAAGAAGACAAACTGACATTAAACACCCGAAATCATTCTCGCTGCGGTTGTGTTCTCCCAGCAACAATAGACACGAACCACTTTTGCCCCATTCATAACACATGGCTACGCTCGGCTCCAGGACAAGTTAAATTTATGAAACTGACAGAACATGCATATAAGAGGGGGATAAAGAAGCAAAGCAGAAGGTCGTAGACAAAACCATTGACGAAAAAGAAAATATCTGAACAATGATGGAAGGACAGGGTCTGATAGTCGGGGCCAACACTGTTTAGACGCATCGGCCACCACTGCGTATATAACAGACTGGATCCAGAACATAAGTATTATATACTTGCTGGTGAAGGCGATTTTGCTAAAGACTGTACAGTCCGCAAGGAACGGCAACAGCGGACGCGGTGGGAAACCTTGAAGCAACGACTGCGCCTCGAACCAGACAGCAGGCTCGCTTCAGCGATGGCCACACCATCGAAGCTCGCTCAAACGCCGAGACCACGAGCAGTGGAGGCAACAATGGACGCGTGACGACCCGGGAAATCTGGCGGCTGATCGACAACCTAAAAAGAAACAATTATCTACTAAGCCGAGCTTATCAAATCTATCAAAGCTGAACTGCTGAAGACAAAACATAATTAAAAAATCCTCTAGATGCAAAACAAGACACTTCACGAGGAGTGGAAAACCATTTGTATACATCATGCTGAATACTTGACTTGCTCCTCCGAAGTCTCAACCTCCTTTCCCAACCCACAATCATCCAATACCTGACATACATAATCGGCGAAGGCCCGTGTGGGTAACTTGGCGTCAAACATCTCATCGATCTGCTCCAGACTGCGTCCTCTAAGCTCAGGAACCAGAAAGAAAACAAACAAAGTGGCTGTAAGCGATAGCCCCGCGTAGATAAAGGCAACGCTACCACTGATGGCACTTTGCACATAGGGGTTCACAAGAACAATGCCCAAGCCCGTTGCGTAAGCAGAGAAGCCAGAGAGGGTGACCATTTTCTCACGCACTTGGGTTGGGGGCAACTCGGAGGTGATCACCCATACAAGCGGACCCCATGTTGTTTGAAAGCAGAAGAACCAGAGCATTAACATCACGACCGCGGCAATCTGCATGGAATACGTCATCTCCGTGGCGCCTCGGCAGGTAAGTCCTCCGATGATCAGCATGCAAGCCCCCAAGACTGCAGAAGAATAGAGGAGCACAGGACGTCGGCCCATCAGGTCCGAGGTAAGCATGCTGACAAGATTAGCTGCCACACCGATGACATAAACTACGACCGAGAGCAGCAACACTTCCTTGAACCCGATTTCCTGCAGGAAGACTGCCTGGTAGTTGGCCACAAATGAAATGCCTTGTGCTTGCTGGAAGACCTGAGAGCCGACTGCGATTACGGTCCGACGTAAATTGGCCTTGTTCGTAAAGCAATCCGCCCACGTTGCGGCCTCCTTCCGTTCCCTTTCTTTCTGTAGGACCTGCTGCAGCACATTAACTTCTTCCTCTGCTGCAAAAGAAGCACCGCGAAGCCGACGAAGGGACGCAGCCGCTTCATCCAGACGACCGCGTCCGATCAACCAGTGTGGCGACTCTGGGAGAAAGGGAATGCTGACCCAGCCCAAAGCGGGGATCGCAATCTGAGCCACGACCACAGCTCTCCACGCCCAGTCCGAGGGAACATGCCGGCACAGGTATACAATGAGGGCTGCGGCAAGGCCACCAACCATGAGGAATGCGTTGTACGTTCCTGCCATGAACCCGCGCAAAGACGGCGGAGCACACTCCCCTTGGTAGACAGGAATCGCATTGGTCGCAATTCCACCGCCAAAGAAGACCAGTGCCTTGCCGACAACGAATTGTGCGTAGCTTGTCTTGCAGGTTGACTCAATGATTACGCCGACGGCGACGATGAACGACTGGATAATGAGGGTCATCTTGCGGCCGAAGCGTTCATTGACCGGAGTGCCGCATATGACGCCCAGTATGACTCCTACATAACCTAAGCCTGTCCCAATGGATTGCTTTTGGGAGGAGAGGACCCATTTCTGCTGGCCCGGGTCGTAGCCACCAAATCGCTGGTTGAACTGGTCGGAGCTCATGATGCTGGCCCACCAGGCCTGGTCGAATCCGAACCCCGCGGAGGACAAGGAACCAAAGACCATGACCATGTAGATGGTCAAAGGCTGCTTGAACACCGCGCCCCATCCATTCGGAACTGCCTGCTGTGCCATTGTGTGAGAGATAGAAAACAGATGCGAGAGAGGCACGAGTATTAGTTGTAAGGGTAGCTCAAGTCTGTTTCCAGAAACCAACCCTTTATACTATGACTTCATGATTCCTAGTGTTGGGAGCTTTGGTTCGTGGCTAACTTAGTATCATCCTTCGTTCAACAACACCAGAGACTGGCGTAAAACCCAATCCCGCGCCTTCTTCGTATTGTCGCTCAGTGGTGGGGTTGTATCCTGCAATAGCGTCACCCCAGAGAACCTGGCATTAAGGGGAACCAAGGGAGTAAGATTTCTTGGGGAAGGAACCTCGAATCGTGTTTCCCCTAGTGCCACACAGAGCCGTAGGCTTCGAAGCAGCCAAGATAGTCTGGCCGCTCGTTCGGCGATACTTCTCCAGAGGTTCCGCTTGAACTCTGATTGCCTTCGATGGGTTTCAAAAGCATGGCAAATCTTATCCTAGTTTAATCGAGGGTTTGTATTGGTCCATGCATCAACGTTAGGGTTCAGATACACCAGCCACTAGGAATGGAATTAAGACCTACTATTCGGCGAAGTGTGGAGATTCCCAGGATTCGGCCACTTCAAAATCGCCGGCACTAACCCACCACTCCACTCTGCTATTACGAGGTTGAAAATTGCTTTGCCTTTACGAATTCCCCGCGGTGAGGGTGAGCCATGTCACTCCCCCGGACTACAAAAGTTCTGGGGTAGAGCGATGTCCTACTTGGGACCCATGCGTCTCTGCAACGCCATTGCATATACTTCATTAATTTCCAGAATACTTCTGTGCGTCTCCTCCTTCCACCGCCTTGTCTGCCAACGATGGGTCACAACGAAGCATCCGTGGAGGAGCTCCTCCACGCCTTGACTGTCGAAGAAAAGGTCGCCCTCCTGGCAGGGAAAAACCTATGGGAAACCGCGAATATCGATCGGCTCGGTATCCCCAGTTTGAAAATGACGGACGGACCAGCCGGAGCCCGAGGAGAGAAATGGACATACGGGTCCTTAACCACGCTCATCCCATGCGGTATATCCTTGGCCGCCACGTTCGATCCGGCTGTCGTGGAAAAGGTCGGGACGATACTCGGTGAAGAAACACGACGGAAAGGCTGTCGAGTGCTCCTAGCACCGACCATGAATTTATCTAGATCTCCCTTGGGCGGTCGCAATTTCGAAGGGTACGGTGAAGACCCTTACCTGGTCGGAGCCATGTCAACAGCCATGATCCAGGGTATCCAAAGCCGTGGTGTTGGGGCATGCATGAAGCATTTCATTCTGAATGACACCGAAACGCGGCGCTTCAACGTCAATCAGATAGTTGACGGTCGCACGCTACGAGAGGTTTACATGAAGCCGTTCACGATGGCCCTTGCCGCGGATCCATGGACGGCAATGGTGAGCTATCCGAAGATCAATGGACATCATGCGGATTCTAGTTCGTCTATTCTGCAGCCCCTTCTACGGAACGAGCTGCAGTTTGACCGCCTCGTCATGAGCGACTGGGGTGGGTTAAACAGCACCGTAGAAAGCTTAATTGCTACAACGGACTTGGAGATGCCTGGCCCTGCTGTACGCCGCGGCGACAAACTTCTGGCCGCGGTTTCCGATGGCCAAATCGATGTATCCAAGCATGTCGATCCCAGTGTGCGACGTGTCTTGCAGCTGCTTGATCGGGCGGGCTTGCTGGCTGACTGTACCTCCAGTGGTACTTTGCCAGAGGAAACGAGTAAAGGCGAGGAGGCGCAGAACGACCCGAAATTCCACCAAATCGCGCGCGACGCAGCTCGAAGCGGCCTTGTCCTGCTAAAGAATGGTGGTCAACTTCCCCTGCAGCCATCAGCGTTGAAATGTGTCGCTATTCTAGGACCAAATGCGCGAAAGCCAATTGCAGGAGGAGCAGGAAGCGCCTCCGTCAACCCTTTCTATGTCACCACGCCCGAGGAGTGCCTGGCGAAGGCTATCCAGGAGGCAAGTCCTGAGACAAAGATTACTTATGAGCCCGGTATGCCATTTGGCCTGCGTCCACCGCTATTGGGGCCCATCCTCAGCACACCCGACGGCTCCCAACAAGGGCTGCAGCTTTCCTTCTATGAGGGACATGCATTTGAGGGAGGGGTCGTGGCGACTAGGCATTGGCAAGGCTCTCTTATCTATTTCTTAAGTGATGGTGATATCCCCGAGTCACTGAAGGGCACCCCGTACTGCTACCGCGCTTCCGGCATTGTCCGGCCATTAACATCCGGTTGGTATACCTGGAGCATTGCCAATACTGGCAAAGCCAAACTCTTTATCGATGATGAGCTCATCATCGACAACACAGAATGGACGGGCCTAACTGGCGGCTTCCTTGGTTGTTCCAGTGAAGACCGAAAGGGGCGGATGAGGCTGGAGGCCGGCAAGTCATACCAGTTGACAGTGGAGAACATTGTCACACTGCATCCATTCGAGGCCTTTGATAATACCCTGTTTCCAAACGTATCCGGACTGCGCATCGGCCTGGCTTTAGACCAGGATGAAAAGGCTATGATCGATCGTGCGGCAGAATGTGCCCGATTGTCGGACGTGGCAGTCCTGGTAGTGGGTCATAACAAAGACTCCGAGGGAGAAGGGGGTGATCGTCCGAACATGCAGCTACCCGGACAGACAGATGAGCTTGTCCGGGCAGTCTGCGCAGCCAACCCAAACACGGTGGTTGTGGTTCAATCTTCCAGTGCGGTCACTATGCCATGGGCCAAGGAAGCAGGCGCCATTGTGATGGCGTGGTATCAGGGCCAGGAAAATGGTAACGCCTTAGCGGACGTCCTTCTAGGCCACAGCAATTTCTCTGGCAAGACACCGATCACTTTCCCCTACTGTTTACAGGATCACGGGTCAAATGCCTGGTTCCCAGGTCAGGCAGCAAATGACTACTGTGAGTTTGGCGAAGGAGTTCTTGTCGGATACCGGTATTTTGACGCGCACCGCATCCAGCCTTTGTGGCCGTTTGGCTTTGGCCTGTCCTATACCCGCTTCAGCGTATCCGGCATTCGCCTAAGCGGAAGGATAACTACAACTAGTGGCTCCAGCATCATTGTACATGCGTCTGTGTCTAATATTGGAGCTCGGGATGGATCGGAGGTCATCCAGGTCTACGCCAGTTCGTCTATGCGCATCCAGGAAAAGCGACTGGTAAGCTATCCGAAGACACTCGTGGCCTTTGAGAAGGTGTTCGTGCCCACTGGGGAGACCCGTGAGGTGGCCATTGAAGTCGGGAGTCAGGAGTTGCGTTGGTACGATCAAGAAGCTGGAATCTGGCGATTAGACGCAGGAGCATATCGGTTCTTCGTTGGGACAAGTTGTGTGGATATTTATAGTGAGCTTGAATTCCGCGTAAAATAAATCAGAATAGTGTCAGGATGCATGTTTGAGGATATGAACCTTGAAGATAATTTCTTAACGGGAGTGCTTTGTTTCTTACGCTTATTACTCTCAGACATAGATAATTTATTAAAATAGAACATAATATATTTGATCATGCCATTCCGTGCAATATCGATCGCATTTTGTCCATGCCTTCCTTTCGTTTCCTCCTTTCTCTCTCTTCATTTTCTGTACGTGCTGCTTTACAGGTTTTGATGTGCTTGGCCTGTCCGCACGACCATTTGTCTGGCATAATCGTAAGCAAATGCACAGTCTCTAGATGAAATTGATCCATTCTACACCATGAGAAAATGAATTTACCCCCAGTCAAGACAGCTCGTATTCCTGGCCAATTCAGTTGAATCATTCTCAACCGGATTCCAGACCACTCCACATCTAACTACCGTATGGCTCATATCCTTGGTAAAAATGTGGATCGATCCTGAAGGGTCAAAACTTCCCTCGGGCATCTTCCGATTCCGAGTCGTGTCGACGATCGTAATCCCGTTGCCCATCGGCCCGGTGGGATGCTTACTCAGATAAGACCGGAGGAGGATCCAGCTTCCTGGTTTTTCGTAAGCGCTTCCTTTTCAGGGACTATGCCCGTCTCCAGTGTGGCGATGGGGATGGGGCGAAATTCCCCCAGGATCCTTTAGTGTGCAGCTGTCACGCCCCAGACGAATTGACTTCAGTACCGGCGCATAGATGGCTCCATCCTAATATGGGGCGGAGAAATGGAGAAGGAAGATTCAGACGACTACCTAGTTAGGGAATTGATAACAGAGAAACTGCCTCTATCATTTGCTGTGCCAACACTTTACGCCCTTGCAAGCTGATAGCGCAGAATCGTCGTTCCTCGTAAAGTAGTCCACGCTAGGAGTTCGGTCAATAGATTCCCTACTTGACAGCCTGGTCTAGACGGGAATGTCGTGGTGTTTGATCTATTAATACTCTGAACCAAGCTAGGGCATTCGTCAAAGCCACCATTCTATCCTAGTCTATACTCGCAAACGGCATTTTTGACGATGACATGAGGACTGGGTATCCAGTCTTGTCTGTAGACAATCCTGGCGGAAGCCGCTACGGCACCGGTAAACTCCAACACAGAAAGAGAGTTCGACTCTCGCCGACATGGTGGGCACCTCCAACCACAGCAAACGGCGAATCCTTCGTGAACTAAGCTTCCTATACGAAATTATTCGCCAGATAGAACGTGGTTAGCGAGGTTTGATTTATGTCTGTCAAACCATATCTCAGCGATGCCTCGAAGCGCTATGTTAGACGCCTAGTATTAAATACCAAGGATTGGCGAACCACATGAAGCGATCGTAATATCAAAGTACAGCTTCACTGTTCAACATGAGGATCAAGCAAGAGGTTCTTGCAGCATTGTGCCTTGGCGTACTTCCAGAGACACTGGGAGCACAATCCGATGGCTTGAAGCGCCCTGATAGCAAGCCTCCCAACTTCCTCTTTATCATGTCTGATGATCAAGATCTCAAGTTGGATTCCCTCGCATACACTCCATTGACTCTCGAGCATATGCGAGACAAGGGCACAACCTTCAATAACCATTTCGTAACCACGGCACTCTGCTGTCCCTCGCGGGTCAGTCTGTGGACCGGCCGCCTCGCGCATAATACGAATGTCACCGATGTTCATCCACCACTAGGTAAGGCCATGCACCTACTCTCCAGCCACAGCTAATTAGTGATGCAGGCGGATATCCAAAGTTCATCAACCAGGGCTTCAACGACAATTTCCTTCCGGTGTGGTTACAGCAGGCGGGTTACGACACCTACTACACGGGTAAAATGATGAACGGACACTCGGTTGAGAATTATGCCAGTCCACACATCGCCGGTTTCAACGGCTCTGACTTTATCCTGGACCCCTATACCTACGATTACATGAACGCCACGTACCAGCGGAACCATGAGCCCCCAGTCAGTTATCTGGGCAGACACACTATGGAAGTGCTGACCGAGAAGGCCATGGGCTTTCTCGATGACGCGTTGGCTGGAGACAGGCCATTCTTCTTGGGAGTAGCACCAATCGCGCCTCATTCAAACATGAACGGTACTTACGGTGGTGGAGCCGGCCCCCTCTGGATGGATGAGCCCATTCCCGAGGATCAATACAAACACCTCTTCCCTGATGCCAAGGTGCCGAGGACAGCCAATTTCAATCCAAAGGAGGTACGTACTTCCCCTCTCCTCAATGGACATTTCCAATGGCAATTAACGAAACGAGATGGTAGCCGACGGGCGTCAGCTGGATCCATGACCTCCCATTCCGGAATCAGTCCGTCGTTAACTACAACGACCACTACTACCGCCAACGACTCCGCGCGCTTCAGAGCGTGGACCACCTCGTCGACTCGCTGATTTCACGGCTCGAGGAAAGCGACAAACTAGACAACACCTATATCATCTACACGTCCGATAACGGGTTCCATATCGGACAGCACCGCCTCCCTCCCGGCAAGACCTGTGGTTTTGAAGAAGATATCAGAGTCCCGTTCTTCATGCGTGGACCTGGCATCGCTGAAGGTGCGGTTGAGGACTCCGTCACGACACATATCGACGTAGCGCCTACACTATTCGAGCTGGCGGGTGTTCCGCTCCGGTCCGACTTTGATGGGACCCCGATCCAGATCGGAACGGGTCCGGAGAGGGTGTACGAGCATGTCACGGTAGAGTACTGGGGTCAGGCCATGTTGGAGGGCGGGTTGTCGAATCTTGGTAAGTTAACCTGACATCCTTTGCGAGCCCACTGGAGAAGCCAGTATGGCTTACAGTGACCCAGGGGCCCCAACCGTGCCGAACAACACGTACAAAGCCGTTCGTGTCTTGAGCAACGAGTATAATCTCTACTACTCTGTCTGGTGTAATAACGAGCACGAGCTTTACGATCTTACTGTAAGTCCTCCGGTCACATAAGCACTGTCGAGAAGTAGCCGAGCAACTGACTCAACAAACAGAGGGACCCCTACCAAGTCAACAATCTTTACCCTGGTATGCAATCCGCTGGGAAGCAGGAGGAGCTAATCATGGGCTACCACGTGTCAAAGGTTGTCTCAAGGCTGGATGCCCTCCTACTGGTACTGAAGTCTTGTCAGGGGGCTAGCTGCATCAAGCCATGGGATGTCTTACACCCCGGCGGTTCAGTGGGCAGCTTGCGCGATGCTATGGCTGAGGAGTACGATCGATTCTACCGTCAACAAAACAAGGTCTCTTATGACCGGTGTGAGTATTATTATGTCCTTGACGCGGAAGGTCCTCAGGAGGTGCTCGCGTACCGCAATGGTTATAGCTTGGATGCTTGGGTATAAGTCACTACGTCCAATATCGGGGGTTATGACGGCAGTGGAGTGAAGTTAGCGATATCAATGTCAAGCCAACTGGTCGTTAGACTCGAGAAAAACACGATACCAAGGACGGATTTGTGCCATACAAACGTCCAGGAAGCAATAGACATGAATTGAAATCATAGAATGACTAGTTCTTTCGTAGACAACTTGTACATTATAATTACAGCGATCACAAGTTTAGAATGACTGAATTCCCCGTAAGACGCTTCGCGTAATTCTAACAAATCAATACCCATGCGCCGATAAATCATTGCTTACAATACGATGGCCAGGTGCAAGCACCGCCAGTCGTATCTTTGAGACTCTTTACGCATGCCTCACACTAAACATCTATATCATACAATCGATAGGTCCAGTTCCGGGAAGTCGATCAATCCGGGTTCACTTAAAGGGACCTGTGAAAGTTGACTTCGCTGTGCCGCGAGTGCCGTCTCGAGTTCCACCGCCACCTCTTGTATGCGTGCCACTGAGATTGCAGCAATCGGCCAGATATCTCCCATGGATCGGAGGACACCCAAGTTGAGGGAGAGATACTGCCGACCCGTTCGAGACGCCTCGTCGGGGTCGACCGAGAGCATGGCCAGTTGGATTATCGAGCTCAAAACGAGTGTACAAACATAAAAGGGGCTATGATCGAGAATGGAAGTGGATAGAGACGCAAGCTTAGACAGATGGACCGCGGCACTAGCGACCTTTGCCGTGTGTACGTGAGGATTCTCTGACACTGATACGAGGCTCGGGAATCGGGCGCAAAATACTTGACTGCTCACTGGGAGAAATGCTAAAAGGTAGGACTTTGGAAAGTGGAGATAGAGCGATGCACAATGTACGATCATGGAGGCCTGGAAAATCATCTTATCCATGTCACCATGACTGTAGAGAATGGTGCGCTTGCGCTTAGGTAGTCGATGGAACCATGCGGAGATAGTGGCATCCAACGCGTCAACCGTGTCTTGGGAGAAATGGCTCTGACCTGCTAGTAAACACTTACGCAGGATACACGCTGCTTGAGCTCTATACGCTAGGGACGAAAAGTCTCCATCACGATGAAAATACGTTTGACGATCCATTTCACAAATGGAACTTGTAACCGATCCTAGAAGGCCGTCCTGGTATTCATCCATTTCACAAGGTAGTGGCACGTCCGGCGGATCGATCATAAGTTGAAGAGAGCCGTGGACTTGCACCGCGGCCAGAAGTGTATCCACAATGAATATTTCCCACCAGGTACGCCGTGCACTCTCCGCACGAATGGCATCCTGCTCTTCTATTGCTGCGGAATATTCTCGACATTGAAGTCCGAGTTCCAGGCTGCAACTGATCGCCTGGGCAAGGCAGCTCTTTGCCTCCTGAGGCTGCGTTCGTGCATGCAGGATGAGTGATAGTAAGAGGAATGCCTGCACCTTCTCCAAGGTGAGATCTGCGTCTTGGAGAGCTGCGCGTAGGTGACTGGTCTGATCCGGGATATAATCGGTGGGGAGATAATGAAGACTAATGAACTGCACCAGTTCCATCAGGTAGGCTGGTGGGGATGATTGCATAAAATTCTCTTGGGGGGCAAGAAAAGGGTGTGCTTGATGGAAATGGAGGTAGTATAGAGTGACTAGGTGTCCATCGATCTGGCCAGATTCCTGCAGGAGGTAATCCCCATTCACCTGGTGGACAATCTTCGACGAGTCCGACCGTAATGTCTCTCCGGGCTGGCTATTGAAGGGGTTCCCGAGCTGTGGGCTATAGTCCGCCATGGGCGTCGGATAAGGACCTGGCCGCACTCTCCGTCCCCGGCGAGAGGGTACGAAATGGCAAAAGAGATTCAGTGCTTTGCACCGCGAACATCCCCCCATATTGCCGTCGCATTTTAAATGCTTGTCGCGGCAATTTAGACAGGCCACCGAGACCGAAAGATTGGATGCTGTAGGGCTAGTGGCCTCCATGGTGTTTTATCCAGCTGGAAGAATAAGTATAGAAGGGAAGAAATCTGGATTAGAATCTGGTGGTTCAATTAACTAACTGACTAATGAATTAATTAATAGTAATTAATTTCTATCCCACCGGGATGTCAGCTGACACCCCACAGTGATATTGGAAGTTGCCGATAATAGCTTCACGATCTTGATATATTCGTGCTACATGCCAGATTGAGGTGTAAATTCACAGGATTTTTCGACATGATGTTCCCTACATTTCAGAATGATTACCTTTTCGAGGAGATCCGTTGTTCAACTTTACATTGAAGGGGGGGAATTTATACATACTATGTCCAGGTGGGACCAACGCCTGCCTCTTCCTTCCATCCCCTATTTCATTATACAAAATCAGAATTCTCCATATCAGCTAGAATGTATATTTACTATTGACTGCAAGATATGAGAAACGTGGAATCCAGACCATGCTTGAAATTTTCGGCCAACAACGAGCAGCACAATCATGTACTGCCTTTGAACACTTATATACTTACAGTCTTGTGCAACAGCATACACCAGAATTGGCAAGACAATTCACGTCACTACCGTCCAGGCCAAGCTAGCATGGAATGGCGTCGATGGAGGGGTCGAAAAGGTCATCTCCCTCATTGGGAGGGTAGCCATGAACGGCACCCAAATTGTGGAGAGTTCCTGACATTCTCGTCTCAGATTACCCATGGTATGTGGGATATGTATGGGATATGAACACGGCATTCGGTCGGATTTCAAGTCTCCTGTATGGCGAGGTCAGAGGTGTGGATATCAGAATAAACACGGTTAGAAGTATCTTTAATCGACTTTAATCCCTTGCTTTGTAGAGAGTTTCGACGCTTAGAACACATCAGCGGCCCATACCTTGGCGTATATCCCAAGCAGTAGTCCTCATTCGCTCCCGGCGATATGGTGGGTCTAGGCATCAAAAGTTCGCCGACATAGTGGAGTCTTTTCCAATTCCGAAGCCAAGAAACTGCAGCCCCTGAGCAAGATTGTCATTGGAGTAATGGGTCCTTAGTTTGCTCCCAATCAAGTTAGGTGGATACATTGGGTTACTTTCGGCGATATCTTTGCCTTCTCATGAGATATTACCTTGAGGAATTATCGGAGCGCCATCCAGTCTGGTTATAGCCTTAAGTAATAGTTCTTTTGTTAATTGTCAAATATTTAAAGTATATCTTCATTTTTTATCACAAAGTGCTGTTTGTATTGTTGAGTAACCATTGATGTCTTAATTTTATCCCTCTATGCATTGAATTCCACTGAGTGTATGGAATGAAAACTGTGGTGACTTGTCTGTCAAAACTCAAGAAACAGAATATCCTGCTCTAACAACAGAAACAATCAGTAATCTTGTTGACTCGACCTATTGATATCGCAAACTCTTCGACAAGCTCATCATGTCCTCTACTGCGGTTTCTCTGAAAATAGATTCCTTGACATGCTGCACTAGTTGGGGTAATGTTAACTATATGGAAGGGATCCAAGAGAAAGTAGTGCATGCCGTGTATGCCTCTGGTGGCCGGCCCCATTCAATATATTCACGACGTATAAGCGCTCGATTGACGAATCTTCGGTCCAAACCGATAGAATATCCAAGGCAGAGGAGAGAACCCCACGGCAAGGAAGCCCAGTAAACTGGAAGCCCATGTAAAACCAAGATTGTTGTACACTATTTTAGTGACCCATTAGCACCAGTCAGTAGTCAAGATCAAGATAACCTACTTGCGATGGTAAACAAGGGAAAGGAACCACCCACACAGTATCGCAATAGGCCGTTCGCCGCCAAAGCCGAGGCCCCGTACTTGGCCCCGTAAACATTGGTGAGATATAACGCCGTCGAGACCTGCGTCGGATTCAAAGTTAGTATCATATTGGAGAGCGCCAGAAGAGTGACGTACAAAAATAAGAATATTCGAGAAGCCAAAGAGTGCCATGGCGATGATACTGCTAATCCAATGAATCCCAGGCTGGGAGGTCCAGGCAAACCAGAATAACGCCGCGGGCATCAGGGGACTGCCCGCCATTGCTCCTACGAGCAGTCGTTCTGGAGGCGCTGTAACGTTCTGATTGCGCGCCTGGTGCTTAGCCAAGGTGTGTCTATCGAGGAGGATCAGCGCCAGGGCGCCAATGAGACACCCCACTGCAATACCGATGAAGGCCAGCCCACACTGTCCCGGTGAAAAGCCATAGTTGTTATTGTAGATGAGCGGCACCGAGGCCAGGAAACAGAACAGCACGGAGAAGTTCAAGGAGGCATAGAGGGAGCAGAGGCCAACAATAGGCTCGGTGAGCAGCATGTATAGCGGCCGTGCCAGAGTCACGGTCAGGAGCACCTTGACTCCGGCCATACCACTAGGGATGGGCTTGGGTGGCGGGGGCAACCCCAGTTTCTTCGCTTGGCGACGACGGATGGGGTTCGCGTAAGTCTCCTGCGCGCCCATAGCATAAACCCAGAGGGCCGCCCCAAGGAACAGTGTTGTCCATTGAGACCAGCGCCAGTCTTTGTATTCCGCAATAAAGCCACCCACTAAGCTGCCCAGCGCTGGTCCCAGAAAAGCGATCATCATTAACACGACTACTCCACGATTGGGGTAATGGCCTGTCCAAATATCCATGATTGTCCCAGCACCCACCGCGAGAGGCGCGGATCCTAGTATGCCGGCTAGCAAACGGCAGATGGCAAGGGTGGCTAAATTTTTGGCAAAGCCTGCGCCCAGAATAAAGAGAAGGGCTAGCGGGGTCATGATGATATATATGAAGCGGCGCCCAAAAGTCTCACTCAAGGGAGCGGATATCACGGGGCCAAACGCCAGGCCGTACACATACAAGGTGAACGGGAGAAGTGACAGGGTTGTACTGGTATGAAAATTGTCTTGAACTTTGGCATGGGATGGCGAATAGATAGCCAGGCCAAACGATCTAGCATATGCGAGGGTCAGCAATGCTTCTATCCCACAGAACCCAAAAAATAAACACTGACATGAGCAGGCATAGGAGCGATGGAATGGAGGTGTTGTATAACTTTTTGGCCAAAGACCAATTCTGCGCGTTGGCCCGGTCGGTGGACCAGTCTAAAACGTCCTCTTTCCGTCTTTCGGGAGAGGTGGCCACGCTATTAGCCTCTATATCTGGAGTTCTTGGCTCCATGGTACCACTGTAGTGTTTAGGTGGTTTTTCTTCGATCTACTATAGTATTTGGGGAGGGGGATGTTCCGAAGATATATTTGCGAGCTGATGTATCTCTTATAGTCCATGTAGACCGGATTGATCGGATAGAAATTGAATAGCTTGATAAGACATCGCCTATCTAAGATGTACTGGATAGAATGGCGGTTATTTTCTGACAACCTCCTAAAGACCACTATCCTACGTCTTTTACCTATCGATACATGGCCAATTATTTGAGGAATACGCGGTGGGACTCGGGGAGCATTCCTTCGACTCCACCAATTCGGCGACGCTTCCTGTGCCGTATCACGAACGCAATTTCTTTTGCTCTTTGACAAGAGACTTGGTCGGTTGAATTCGCCTAAGGAGTATAATCTGATCCGGTGCATGACTATAAATTCAATGCTCCAGTCGTACCACCACGAAACGGCGATATGTTGTGCACTATATTTTCTAAATCATTATTGTATCCTTGTTAGTTTAATCAAAAGTTCGGGGAAGGATCCACTGTGGGTTCAGGCCTGAGTAGAGGGTACGCCAACCTCCAGGCTGAGTATTCTAGAAGTATTAGAATCCAGAAGATCATACAATATCGTAATCCAAAACCTGAGACAAGATATTATAACATGTGAGTCAAAATCTAGATTTATAGATCATACAGCCTGGGTGCTAAGGAGTCCACCTTTCGCCTAGAGCCTTTTAATGGGAGAAGTTTATATCAATAGCGGAGGACCATACAAACATGAAGCGTACAAGGCCGACTACTATCTATAGATGGCACTACCTAGACATTCTTGGCTACCTCACCAGATAGTCATGTATGTGTTTAATCTCCAAAGGAGCCATCGGGTGAATATTTCGTGCATTTCATCACTGCAATAAGGCAAATGTGATAACTTCAAAGCTCAGAAGATCATTGGATAATAGGACAGGGTAAGAGAGAACATAATTTCACGACAACTGAGTATAAATTTAGTTTAATGATAACAAAATCTATGCACCAATCTCCTTCGCCGTGACAACCGTTCCAAATGCATCAGCCAACTCGTTAAGAACCACCGCTACCACTTCCTCAGCATTAGAACCAGGAATATGTCGGTCTCCTACTGCATCTTTGACAATAACCACATCGTACCCTAATTCATTGCCGGCTCTAGCGGTGGAGGAGATACACACGTGCGCCATGTAGCCTACCAGAACAATTTTCTTGCCCACATCCCCCAGGCCGCGCAGGTACTCGTGGAGATCGGTCTGAGCAAAAGAGCTCGGAAAGTGCTTCGTGACGATCTTTTCGCTGGCCTTCGGGGTCAATTCCGCGAACTCTTCTGCCAACTCAGTTCCCGGGGTGAAGACGGGGGGCACCGGGGGGCACCGGGGGGCTCTTCATGGACAACGTGAACGATGTTGGTACCATCTCCGCCCTGCCGGTACCGAGACAGTAAATCGGCAATAACTTTTGCGGCTCTCGCCAACATTATCGACCTTCAAATAGCCGGAGGCATTTTCACTTTGAGCATCGACAATGATCAGGGTGGAGTCCTGGATGGAGGCGGTGGAGGGAGGAATGCCAATGGTTTGGCGGAAGGATTGAGGTGAGGAAGCCATGATTTAGACGATATAGTTACGGTGATTAAAATGATTTCAGTTCCTTAGAGACTTATAACAGGTCTAAACAAGATATTCGCTGGTTCGCGATCCGTTAATCAGTATGTCTCTTAAACCCTACTAGACTCCCTGCCACCCGCGGAGGATCGGTAATCGACTGGTGGGGTTTTCTCCAAGCTCCCGGTAGGATGTCGGTGGGCCCTTTTCGTCATTTCTACTTTTGAATCCATTCGTATTGTGTGTGTCATGAGATGAGATGCGTTCTCTGTTTCCACAATGCCTGAGAGCGGAACAGCTCGCTTTCACTTTCGCTTTCAAGGCTGTAGCGCCAGCTATCGGCGCAAGGAGCACCTCCATCACCTTGGAACCCAACATACCGGCGCTCAAGCCGCCTCTTGTCTATTCTGTGATCGCACTTTCTGCGGAAGGTATTGTTGCTCTATGGCTTTCTGATACTAGGTGACCTTCTAACAGCGATAGCGACACTCTCCACCGCCATGTCCGATGAGACCATGAAGATGAACACGTCCGCCCCTCGCGTGCGGTCCGCGCATGTCGCTCCTGCCGGAGAGCCAAATTCCGGTGCCGTGGAGGGGTTCTGTGCAGGCAGTGTCAAGAAAGGCGCGTCGCTGCTTTGAAAATCGAGTGACACAGCCAGAGACGCCCGACGCACATAGTTGGCCTAGTGCATCCCTAGATCTGCCAAATTCTATGTTCGATAACGACGGCCCTGAGACAAAGATTGAGCAGTATAGCCAGCTGTATTTCACTCGCTTTGTTCCAGATGGCCAATTCTTCATCGGGCAACTTTCAGCGCTTCCCATGAATCGTCGTTACTATTGTATTCTGTTGTCATGATTGGCATGTGGGTTTCCGGGAAAGATTCGTGTAGGAAATCTGCATTGGATCTGCACAGCCGACTGGGTAGTATAACTCGTGACCAACAAGTAAGTTCCTATACCTTTCCTTAAAGGGATAGCGATGGTGTACTAACGACAATAAATCAACACAGGCCGCCTGGCAAGATCTAACAATTCAGGCAGACAGAACAGCATCAGCCTGGCCGATTGCCACTTATCAGGGAGTCCTTCTTTACCTTATATTCTCTCTAATATCATCTCCACATCATACTCATACGCTGGACTTGACCATCTAGCCTTCCCTATCAGTTTGGGGAATATTAACGGCCTTAGTGCGCACGTGCCTCAGGCGCAATATATTTCTTTACCCAGTGATGCTCGGACGTTATCGAGATATCCACTCCTTTACGTGTATCTAGGTAGGTGTCGAAGAGATAAAACGTCTCGGACTAGTGTTGCACAAGGTGTGTAAGATATGCCGTAGCACTTGCCAAGGTGAATCGCAAGAAGCCAGTGACTCCCGGCTACTACGCCTCTCAAACTTGGGGTTCCCAGGCCCAGATAGCAATGAATTATGGGAAGCTGGATCCAATCCGGAGCTCTCCAATCTGCTGGCAAAAATATACAAACACAGGATACTGTACAAATAGGTGTACTACAAGTCGAGATTTAAAAACGGCACGCTCCTAATGAGGACAATCCAATGAGGTAGTTGACTACATGGTCGTCCTATAAGCTCCTCTAACTTATATGATGGTTAGCGTGTAGTCAATACGCCTACACTGCAGTCATCCTACACTGAAGACCTCCATGAAGTTTTTCTCCCGAGATCTTAACCCATTTTTTGAACTGGCAGAACGACTCCACACCAACAACCACGCACGAGTAATACACAATGTGACGGATTTACTTTTGTAGCTCTCCTTAACTTGATTTTATTCAATATTCTATCTACACGTTGGCCTCATGCAATGATCTATGAGCGTTGTACAAAACGCGTCATAGCGGAGCAAACCTGTACTAAGGTCTCTGTTGAAACACATTGTGGTAAAGGATGTCAGTAGTCTTTGTACAACCAATATAATCGATGGTCATTCCAGAAGTTGAATGAGCTGAATTCTATTTCTATCTTGATATGCATACATCATTAGTTATCCAAGCGTTCTTTGTGAAACTTTCCCGGCAAGAGACATCGCTCCAACCCTGTCTCATCTTGGGGCCTGGTGTCTTTCCATCTCTTTGATGAGTGGGCTGGCGTTTCGAATTCTATGGCCGTAGAAGTAAAACCCAAATGGAATCAAGATGCATACTGCTTCCACGATACCCAAAAGGGTACTTGCCCAGTTCAAACCAAGTGTTCCGTACATTGATGGTCCTGCAAGTGGGAGGCATGCACCCATTATGCTGCGCAAAACCATATTACCTGCAAGTGCGGAGGCTGCGTAGATCCCATAGGAACGGGCCATATAGTTATTTGCATAGATAAAGACGCACGCGTTCCCTGCACCAAAAGGAACGCCAGCTAGGATAGGTGCAATCCAGTGAACATTAGGAGTGCAAGTCCAGGCGAACCATAACTGACCGATAGCTAGAAGAGTTGCACCAAAACAAACGATACTAACCATAGCCTCCGGTGGCACTGCACCGGTTTCTGGATCTTTGCGGTGAAGATTGATCACTTTGCGGAAAAGAGGCTCAAATGCAATGGCAAGCAGTACGCCAACCCCTATGCCAATAAATGAAAGGCCCCCGAGTCCTGGCGACCATCCACGTTCTTGCTGGAAGGCAATCGGATATGCAACGAAACAAAGGTAGAGGATAGCGTATACAATGGCGACATAAGTATCCCAGAACATACTATAGTAGCTATTAGCTTAAGATTCTGTATCAGGTGGCTGAGTGTGATTGCGGTGAGAGGGACAGGAATGGGGTTTGTACCATATTGGCTCTGTCATGAGCATCACAAACGGCCGACTGAGACTGGTGCTAAGCAATGTCTTCAAGTCTTGCCCACCATCATAACGGGACCACCATTTTGGATTTTGTGTTTCCTTTCGTTGTTTTTCTGCTCGTTTCCTTAAAATAACAGGAGCATATGTTTCTTTGATAGAAGCCATCAAGATCAAGACAAAGCCCCCAATAATGAGAACAATCCAATTTGTCCATCGCCAGCCTAAACCTTCAAAAATAAAGCCACCAATAATTGGGCCATAAACAGGGCCATTTGTAGGACCAATGGACCAGAAGCCAAATGCTAGTGCCCGGTGCTTATCTGAGACAATATCATTGACAGATGCAGGGGAATTTGACATCATCGCACTTCCAAAGAAGCCTCCAAAGAACCTACTCACGAGAATTGACTTTATATTTGAGGCTAGCGCGCTCGGCAGTATGAGGGCAAGGAATATAGTCATAGAGACAATATAAACCGGTCGTCTACCCACAACTTCACTTAGCGGGGCGAAAATGATAGACCCCGCAGCCATGCCGAGGAGGTAGGTGGTGATGCCAAGAAGAGCCACGATTTTAGATATATGAAATTCTTCTTGCAGTCCTGGGATCCCTGATGTGTAGAGAGTGCTGAAGAGACTAACAACGGTTGCGCCAAGGCTCATTGTCATAACAGTCAGGCCTTTATACCATAGCGGCCACAAACGGGGATTCTGGCTATCTTGAGGCTCCCAGTAGACTTCGAGTTCAGGAGGGTTCAGAATGCTGGGTAACTTAGAAACTGAAGGCTCAAGATTTGGAATAGTGTAGCCCTCGGCACCCGTACTATAGCTCCGCGTTAAGCCGAATTCATCCACCCAAGCTCTTGCTGGGTCATGTTCTTCAAGAGAGTTCATGGTGGTAAATTGCGTTCACAATAAAAAAATGGATTTAACATAGGATTGGGGAAGGTAGCAGTGAGAAGCGCAGCCCCAGTATATATAAGGGAGCAAAAGTACAAAGGGCTACTATTTTGCTGTTTTGTCATCCATGTATACCGCCGAGCGGGATGCCGATAACTGGTGGGGCCAACAAAAATCTCAGCTATTATACGCTACAGTAATCCGCTAGTAGCCGGAATCTCGCCACTCCCTCCTCGACTTCTATCAACATCAGCAGAGTATAATCGAAAAACACACTCTCAGTATCTGCGCAAAATGCCGCCACGCATATCCTCTGATACTGTGGGCCCACCGTTCCAATGTAGCTACCCAGGATGCAGGGCACAGTATCGACGCAAAGAACACCTGAATCGACATGTTGCCAACCATGCTCAAGGAGATCGCTTTTCTTGCCCGTATTGTGAGAGAACCTTGACAAGAAGGGATGCCGAATTATATCTTCTACCTTTATTGTATACAAACTAACTAATGTCCAGCGATCTCTTACGCCGGCATATCTGGAATTACCACCCACGGAAACAACCGCTCCCGTCTCGAACCCGGAAGGCATGCAGCACCTGTCATATCCGGAAACAACGCTGTACTGGTGGATCTCCTTGCAATGCATGTCAGCGACGAGGCATCACCTGCTCACTCACTGAGAATGGAAATGCACAGGAAGGATGCAATATCGATAAGAATATTAACAACTTACAAAGACCACCCGACATACAAGTCGGCTCCGCACTATCCAAATCCAACATAAATAGTTTCTCGTCTTCCGACATATCTCGATGGGTCGCTCATGACTACATCGATATCTACTTTAAAAATTTTCATCCGGTGTGGCCATTTCTTCACCCAGGTACATTCGATTTATCTAAGGAGCCTTGTATACTTATCCAATCTATTGTCATGATTGGTTTGTGGATTGAAGGAGGCCAAAACGCGCGGGACGTAGCAGTGGATCTCCATCATAAACTATGTACTGCGATTCGTGCTCAAATGGTGAGATATTGCGGTACCCTTTTGAGATCTTGATTCGAAACTAAACTCGTCCGTCCATCGCAGGACCAATGGTTTATACCTGAATCAGGCTCGCCCCAAAACACTAGTACATCCTGGCCTATGGCGACATACCAGAGTGTGCTCCTGCATGTTATTTTCGCACTATTCAATGCAAAAGAGCAGAAGCTTCCTGGTTTAAGCTTGCGATACCCACTGCAACCTGACGAATACGAACTACTAGTGCGTCTTGTCCAAAGCTGTCGACGATTGGGTATGTTTTCCTATCCAAATATGCTTGCACGGCACGGTCCTACTGCGCCACTAGCGCTTGTTTGGGTGAATGTGGAAGAGATAAAACGATTTGGATTGGCCCTCTATAAGGTGTGCCGGATGTGTACTCCGTCTGACTCGACTGGTGGAGACATTAATGATGCCAAGCGTGAGTTGTTGGGCTTGCATGACCTGTCCTTCTGCATGCCGGATAGCGATGAGGTGTGGAATGCTCCATTAAGTGTGGGATCTGAAATACTTCAGAAGGTTGCTTCACAAACAAACCTGAGAGATAATCGAGATTCGAAGGGTTGGATTTCTCAAACCTCGACTGTACTGCATGACACAGGCGTTGCCTTCGATTGGATATAGTCAGTCCTAAAATCATCGGCACATTGGGATTCAATTGTTCGTGTTAGCAGTTGTGTCTTCAAAGCTGACATCATATCAGTCACTTGGACAGCCCGTTTGCACTGACCAAAATAACAAAGCTGTTGTTTATTTTGCAATTATCTTCTATTTTTCCTCCCGCAGCAATTCCACCCTATCAGACATCCCCACCAAAAAGGCATGTTCTGCCCTTGCTGCGGTCTCCCGCCTGCTCTTTTCCTTGTCTCAGCTAATGTGTGATATTGCTCAAGTATTAAAACGTAACTCTAAACCAAATGGCCTTTTTGAGCACTATGTGAAAGGAAAACTGAGCTTACCTTCAGAAACGACTGGGTAGGCAACCGCGTATTAAAAGGCAGTTCTTTTCTTCCAATTTCCCTTGAGTTGACTCGCTGCCGGAGAGAGATAGCCATACTGCCGAGCTCTTGGATTTTCTAAAATACTCTCAATCTAGCATACATTGTATAAGGTTGCTCGGTTCTCGGGAATGATCAGTGGATAGTTAGTTTCAGCACCGACTGCGAAGATTTGTCTTGTAGCTCAAAAGGGTTGACTGAAATATTTCTAATTTACTTAATTTTGGTATAACAAACACCTCAGAATGATGCTATCCGGCACTTAGATTCAAAATGAGCTCCCGGTTCAATACTCATTAATTCTTTCTCGGGTAGGTTGCTAGTTCAGAGATGGAAAGGCCTTTGATATTTCCGCCACTCAGTCGGAGGTTTCAGGCTACAGTGGGGGGACATACCAACCCTTTACTGACTAGCACAAATCTGGGAGAATAAATCAAAGGTCGTTTTGACCCGCCAATTCTGTGTCTAGGTGTGGTAATCAACAAAAGAAATAGGCGTCTATAGAAAAGAAACGATGACAGACATTAGATACCTCGCACCAACATTCATGTAACAAAGTTCGAGGATAACCCCATTTTGGGATGAGGAATGTTCTGGTCACTACCGACCCTTTGGTTCATGCAAACATTAGATGGGATGCCCGAGAGGGAGTATCCGAGTGCATCGGTATCCCGCTGACATCATATGGTGTAATAACTCGCATGGATAACTAACAAATCCAAGAATTAGATAATCGACCCGACGAAGAATATTTCGTCCCAAGATTGTTCGCCGACCACGACAGTTAAAGTTTAGAGCTGCAAGTGGGATAATCCGATGACTTAAAAATGCTATAGTAAGCAGATCAAAAATCGAGACATTCACTACTCCCTCAGAAAAATATTTAAACCATATAACGTCTCCTTGTGTGTCTATTGATCCAGACCAAGCATTTCATAAACAAAAGAATAAGAGAAGGAAACCCGTCCAATCTTCATACCTTTAAATTCTCTCAAGCCCATCGAAAAAGTTCTTGTTGTCTATCCTATATCTCAGTCGCCTCTAGTCGCAAGAATGGTGTCTGTACCTAAAACAAGTCTCACCGTCACCCATATCACCACGGCGACCGCCATCTTGAACATCGATGGTATCAATTTCCTGACAGATCCTTATTTTGGAGCCACCGAAGGGACTGAATATGATGCGACTCCAGCTTGGGAAAAAGTGGATCTGAAGACGTATGGCTTTGAAAGTATACCGCCACCACCGCACCTTATCAATCGCCAAGGCGCAGCACTACAGCTCCACGACCTGCCACCAATTGACGCGGTGCTTCTGAGCCATGAAGATCACCTTGATAATCTAGACCCAGAAGGTCGTAAATTGCTTGATGGCCGGAAAGTTTTTACCACAATGGACGGTGCATCTAACCTCCGTCCTCGACCCGGGGTTGTTGGCCTCCGCCCCTGGGAGACTGTGGTTTCCAACATTGGAGGAAAGGTTTTTCGAATCACTGGGACACCCTGCAAGCATTTCCCAGGTGGGGAGGTAACTGGCTTTATTCTAGAGACGGATTCCTTCGGCATCCATGCCTCTGGAAAGCCCAATGCGATTTACTTTTCTGGAGATACCGTCTACATCGACGAGCTGAAAGAGATTGGGAACAAATGGCATATCACTGCTGCACTCCTTAATCTGGGTAATGCGACATTCCATTTTCCAACTGGTCCTATTCAGATCACGATGGATGGAAAACAAGCTGTTCAACTCATGCGTGAGATCGGCGCTGACGTTATGATTCCAATCCATTTCGAGTCGTGGGCCCATTTTACCGAGGACAGGGAGGGTTTGGTGAAAGTGTTCACACAGGAGGGGTTTATGGATAAAGTGTGCTGGACAACTCCGGGCGTTCCAAAAACTGTTTATTAAACGCTTATTTTGAGGATCTATGGCCTTCCCACTAATACGCTTCTGTGGAGGCCCTGACCATATTCTTTCAATTCTGTGCAGTATCTGGTTATTCAATTTTTCAATTAAATAAGTGGCCTTTACTGTGAGCTAAAACTATTAGTTTATCATGCTGTTGGTTCTCTCTAACACGGATAATCTTGCTATTGAAACTCTGTATCTATGCATGTTGACCTGCTATTTATTCTCCCTTATCAAGGTCAGCGAATCACGTAGCTGTCAAGGACTGTACCTTTCCAAATGAGACTCACCTCCCTCATTGAGTGGCAGCTCTAAATCACAAAAGTGCTGCTTGATAGAAGCGTCCGGTGCCTGGGACTCAATACTACGGCTTGCAAGACCGCCCCCCACTTCTTTAAACGTACGTTTTCGGGCACAGCTAATTTCCAAGTAGCCCCGTAGGTTTGGGTATCATAAGGAGCATGCACAGCGGTAAGGATACAGGTGATGCAAACCAAATTTTGACTTGTCAACATTTGCATTATCCGGAATACACTAGTAATTCTATGGTCAAAGAGATCAATGCATGAGGGTCTCAATTCCTGAATATCTGCGGCAATCTAGCAACTAAATACATCGTTTTGGCCACGTATATCAATAGTCAAAATAGGAAAGTTGCAGTATAGATAGAAAGCGATGAAATCTACCACAGTAATAATCGTCATGGTGATGGCTGACTAATCCGATACCTCAGTTAGTAGTTAACTATCAACCTGGAAAAATACTGAAATTGACTGTATAAAGCCCGATTGGGGTGTGCACGCTTTTTGTGGCTTAGCAGTAATTTTGGTTGACATTAATCAATTCCGAAGCAACGTAATCCATGGCCGAGCCGTCATCCCGACCGAGCCGCCACCTAGTATCAAAATTGAGATGGTGAAACAATGTGGTCTTTTTTAACTACGAAACATGCATTTTTCATATAGAGATTAATTATTCCTGCGATTAGGACAATGAGTTCTGTTATGACCTAAGGTGGCACGCGAATGTTACCAATCATCAATCCTGATGGTGATGTACAGTAACCGGTAAGCAAGCGGGCGCACCCCTCCATAAAAATTGGGCGTGGTCGGTAAAGACAAATATTATTACTTAATTAATCCATTGTGATAAGGACATTGATTCCTCCTATGTCCAAGTTTATGACAGTCACTGCAGCGCGAGGGTTGCCCATTGAGTGCGTTGTTCTGCATTTACTTCTTGCTCTGAAGGAATAGTTGGGATCCACCAGCCTGATTCCTGCGTTGAAATGAACTCCTGGCCTGCCTGCATAGAGTAATGCCTCTGTGGGTTTTACCCGTCGCCTAGGCTGCATCTAATTTTGAAGCTGCTTTTCACGTGCGGTGCGTAGACCCTGATTTTCCTTTGTAAGAAGGATAGCAATATTTATTGCCATCTTACATCCCTGTACAAGCTGGTCCAAAGCAGCATTTGTAGTGGTAGAAGGGCTGCATGTATGCTGCCTAAGCAGCTACTTAAGCGTACTTTCCTTTTTTTTTTTTTTTTGCTGCTTGAGACTGTGAGATGCTTTTGGGATGAAATCAATAAATCGACTCTAAGGTGGTTTAGGGGTTTTAAGCTAGATTAAGCTGACTGAGCACTTGATTTGGATTAATTGGTATTGGTCCAGCTGCTAAATAGCCGCTTTTGATACTATCCACAGAAAAGATTGCTCTATGTGTCTGTGGGTAGGTCTCCCGGGAGTCAATTTTGTTAATTTGATTAAACCCAAGCCGCAACATATCTTCCACTAAGCGGCATATGCACGCTATAAAGGGGAACAACAACCAGCATCTAATGGTTATAAAGTAGATTGGCTTATTATCATTCCCACTGCGGATTTGGTCAAACTGTGGCGTTGAATGCCTCCCATGGTAATCAAGGATCAAGAGTTGATATCTGCTAGTTGTACAGCTAATAGTTACTAGGATGAAGACTTTCTGAAACCACGGAAGTCTAATTGGGTCAGTTATCCATTTATTTTGGCTGACTTCAATTCGTCAGTCAGGTTATAAGACTGCGTTAAGTATCTCTGCTCTACTATCTACCTAGCAGTAGCTATTATTCGCATTCAAAGCTAGTCCCATCGAAGTTAAAAGGCGCCTTGCCTATTCATTTCATACGATGGACACACTAGGTTGCTCAATGTACGATTGAGGCTGCACTAAATTGTCTGGATCACCCACCTGCTGACCTGGATCATCGTTGTTGTAATTCGGAGGAAAATTGACTGTTATTTTCCTCTGATATACAGCGGATTGGTTTCCAATCGACCCAATCCTATACAGGGTTTATCACGTTTATGAAGCAATTTTGGAGCCTCTATTCACAACAGTTCTGCCTAGCATGACGCTCTATTTCTCAAAGCACATTACTCCCATTTGAAGACGAATTGACCTTAGCCAGTGCAATCACAATATGACCTAAGTTATTACAGTCTCACTTATGTTAATATATAATATTCAAGAACTGAAGGGGGAAACATAAAGAAAAGAGAAGAGTTGAGATAGTGGTCGAGCACCCAGATTGCTCTGGAGTACAGGGAAAGGGCATCACTCCATGCACCGCACTTCCCTGCCAACTTCACAAGAGAAGGGACGGACGCCTCTTGCTTCACTGAGTTGGGATGGTCAGATGCTGTCTGTGGATGTCTCTGGGCGTATAGTCCAGTATCATCAAGCTGGCCTTGGCAACTTGAGGATGGCAATTCTCCATTACCCAGTGCGCAAACATATCCATCCCTGCGCATGCCCCAGAGGCAGTCCAGAAACATCCGTCTGTGACCCACTGCTGGGAGTCATTCCAGTGCACTTTTGGGTAAAGTACTCGGGCTTGGGGCAGAAGCACATGGTTTACAGTGGCATTCCTACCATTAAGTAGCCCCGTTTGAGCCAGCAACAAAGCGCCTGTGCAAGTTGTAGATATGGCCTTGACCTCCTGCGATCGATGTTGAATGAATGATTAAAAATCCTCCAAAAGCTGGTAGCCCGGTGATGGTCCACCGATTAACAGATAGTCGAGGGGTGGACATGCGTCGCAGGTGGTTGTCGGCAGTGTCTGAAGGTTGCCTGTATGTTGGACGGGCTTCAATTCACCACCCACGTAGTAAAATTCAATATCGAGGCCGGCAGCTGCGGTGTCTTTGGAGACCTGACTTTCCCGTTCCATGACTTCGAGGTACGGCCGCGAGCATGAAGAGAGGAGGTCCACTGGCCCAGCGACGTCGAGGGTTTGGTAAGGGACCATTAAGATTCCGAAACGAATGGGCGACATATTGAGTCGGTCTAATCTTTTTCTATTCAATAGGAATGTGAGAAGGTGAAATGCGATCACTGATCAATATGCGGTGGGCTTGGTGGTACTGAGCCGCATTTATTACACACTGACTGCTCTGTCCATCAACAGTGTGCAGAGTACTGGGGAAAACTCAGCAAGGCCTTTAGATTATTGCCGAGGTTATCAAAAGGTTTCCGATCTACATTCAATAAAAAACAGAGCATTGTCATTTCTGCCTGACTATACTTTGCGGAGGTCTACAAGGTTCCCTAACACGGCCCAGAACGTCTTGGCGGGATTTACTGCCCAAGATGGTTAGGCTAGACTTCCCACTGCGGGACTTTTGTTCACCGCGGGGGTTTCGGAGCCTTTTGCTGATTGAAATTTGATGTACCGATACTTCCTGAAGTGTGAAAGGCAAATTTGATTTTGCTATCACTCTTGTGATTTGATAAACAACCAGAAATTCATGATTAGAAAAGGTCTATGCCCGTCGACGGTGGTAAGACCGAAAACCACCTAAACTAGCCAAGACAAATCCCACGGCTGAACTAATATAGTCTTTGATACACAGGGAGTTGTCTAGCACACTTCATCCATGACCCATCTCGTCTTAAAAACATTTATCAAATTTTCTCTGTCCTCAGTGAAATGGTCCCAAGACTTGAAACGGATGGGAATCATTATATCCGCGCCAATCTCTTAGAAGAGTCGAAGGGCTTGTTTGCTGTCCTTCATGATCTGCATTGGACCGACTGGGAAATCAAATGTCGCGTTGCCCAATTGAGAAGAGCAGTTGTCACATGTCACTTATTTCTGATCTCTCCTAGCTCATCGATGTAGACCATGTCTTTCAAAAGTAGATCGCATTTGATTTGCTGAATTCATGGAGACCAAAGAAACCTGTATCCAGGATAAAACCGGTGACCTTACCACCCAGGAAGAGTTTTGCAAGTGGTCCTGGTGATTCGGAAGACTTTCCCTCTGATGGTGGTAGTCATGGTCTGCCAGGGGCAAAGGCCAACAACTCCAGGACGAGGACGGAGATTGGAGACACCATCTATGGTGGTGAACACTTTTCGGCCATTGAGCAGTCTACGAACCTCGGGATCTAGATTATCTATGTGATCCTCGTGGCTAAGAAGTACCGCATCAATTGGCGGTAGGTCGTGACACTGAAGCCTTGCCCCTTTGTAGTTGACAAGATATGGTGGTGGCGGTATGGTTTCAAGGCCAAACGCCTTTAAATCGACATTCTACCAAGTTATGCACAGCCACGAGGTAGTTAGGGCCGAGGAAGGGTTTAGTCTCCGATAGGCCGGTTGATCTCCGTTGAGCAGACTTCTTTTAAACTTGGGTCCACATTTGAGCGGTTTGTGGGGCATGCTGGACCAGATATCCATTTTACTTCTTCCCCGAGGCTTTTGTTAGGAGACACTTCGACTAAATTATCATGGGCGGAGTTATGCACCGTTGCAGGCAGCTACATTGATATATTCATGACTCGGTTTCACGTGCTAACTTGCGTACACGTGTGTGATGGTTCAATGACATTGGCTGGGACATCGCGAGAATCAGAGATCTCGGAACTAAAACAAGCAGTGGCGCTAAACCAACGCCATGTCGAAAGTTCCTGCTGTGCTGGAGTAAGGTTGATTTCGCCTAACGTTAAAACTGATACGGCGTAAGGGAAGTGTTCACCACACTTATCAAGTTTCCAGATGTGAAACAGACCTAAGCTCACTAAAAGTACGTTACTCCTGGTCCCTCCACTGTGCATTCAAGTAAACCTATCTGTAACAGGTATAAAACACGGTCAATAGCTTAGCGGAAGAAGACCAACTTGCATCCATCCTGATTTGGAAAAGCTCGACCAGTCAATCGGAAGTAGTGAAGACTTGTCGGTTCCGACTTGGCTCTCTACAGTGGAGGCTTGATAGGAGGCCTTTAGACGACAGAGTGGAACGGCGAAAACCGCGTCTTGATCCCCCCAAGGATTCGATGCTATCTAAAATTGTAATTGAGGTTAAGGGTCGGGCATCTCGTAGGCAGACGCTGTCACACTTTTACCTACCATGTTGGGCTGTCTAGTCCACTGTACCTGTCTATCCTTTCCTCTTGGGTGGCAGATTTGTGGTAACCAAATATCTAGATCAGTGATGGAAGAGGATGAGTGGGTTCATCTGGCCTATACATTATACTTTAAACGTTTCTCTCTGTGACCCTTTTGCTCGGGTAAGGTCATGTTAGAAAACTGTTCCCGTTAGGTTTTGCTTCATACCTATTTAGTGGTGAAAGGGTTCTACGGCTTTTTCTCTTACCTAAATTGAGCTGCTAAATATACGGCGAGCCACGACTCTTCATGTTCAATACAGTGAAAGAAGCGTCAGAATTCGTGAGCTAAATGGTTTAGAAAGGTACAATGACATTTTACGACGAGCGGTTAAGGCTCCATTCTCTAGCGAAATGAACGAAGCCTAGCATATCACTAGTGGATCAGGTCACGAAGGCCAAGAAGCTATGTCTCAGAGCTGTGCCCTCATTATGGGGCTAGGTATCCTGGTATTGAGTATGCCTCGTGGCGCTGCTAATGTCTCAGGAGATCCTGAAATGATTCTCTACTTTTACTTGCGCCTAATTGTCGTACTGGTCTTATTTATATTGAGCGCCCAGGATGGCTCAAATGTTGAGACAATCTCATAGCAATCCGAATGAGAGATAACCATGTCTCCCTTTTCATTTGGGTTGTTTTTTACCTACCTCTATCTAACGGGTTCGGTAGGATTCGATACAGCCCACTGGCTCCTCCATAAATGGTCTAAATCACAGTGGAGATTCCTGCGGTGGCTTTCATACTGCCACCAATTTCATCATCTCTACTACAACCGCTCGCTAAAGTTCAACAATCGATACCTACGACAAAATGCCTGGATCGCATTACCTCTTGAGATGCTCTGCAAAATTTTGGGAAGCATAGCAGGATGGCTACTTGCCCGGTACTTGATGGCGTATAACAAACGAGCAATCGATACCGCACCTTTACTCGTGGTGTCCATATTCGAGTTTGTACGAACACTTGTTGTCATTGCCATGAGCGGCCGAGACTCGAATCATATCGCCTTCGACACCGTGCCTAAAGATCATAGCTGGCTTTTTGTCGGGCCCAATTACCACGCTTTACACCACGTCTATCCCGAGCGATACATGGGCTCGATGGTCAAATTATTTGACTGGGTAGCGGGAACTGCCTATTCTCTACGGTACAAAAGGGTCATCCTCACGGGCGGATCGGGCGCGTTTGGGCGCGCAATTGAGAAACAGCTCTTGGCGGAAGGGGTGAACGACATTAAGAAGTTACGCTTTGGAAAAGACTGGACTCATCAGGACTTCTCTGGCGTCGGCCCCCTTCTCGAAGAATCCGATATTCTCATCCTAGCTCATGGTACCAAAGGGATGGATGCTATGGATGCTAATTGCAACTCGACCATGCGCCTCATCGAAATCTTCCTCGGACGCAAAGCTGTTGGCACTCGTCAGACCAAGACAGTCCCGGAGATATGGTATGTGGGCAGCGAGATTGAAGTTCATCCTGCATGGAGGATTCCAGAAATGCAACGATATTCTGCCTCAAAGCGGGCCTTCCTACCCTATGCCCGAGCACTATATGACGATCCTGGGGTAATTTACCGTCACATAGTACCTGCGGCCTTTGAATCACGCATGGGTAAAGCAATTGTTTCACCAGATTGGGCTGCCCGTGTGGCGCTATGGTGGATTCGTCGTGGAGCATATTATGTTCCTGTCACATACACAGGACTTGCCTTTTTTAACTTCTTCAAGTTCCTTTTCTTGGTTCGCCCAGACACAAGGGCATATCGTGAGTACAAAGAGCAGAGTAGCACAGACTACCTCTACAACTGAGCTTATATAGTATATAGGAATTGTTTATTCACATTCATAGTTTCCTCATATATGTACATAGCGAAGAGGGTGGAGTTATATAGGGTAGTATTCCCTAAGGGGCGGGTCTCATCTTTCTTGGATATACGTATTCTCTATTTTATGTATTCATGAAAGACCAAATTGGAGCCCTTGATGTCTACACGGACACCATACTAGCGCGTTTATTTTCCTCTCGTTCACGATACTCAGAACCACAACCTACGAACAGAAGTAAGACTTTTGCCCTTTATTAGTTCGATCTCATCTGAGTCTATTTTACTAGTCATTTTTTAACCCCCTGCTCGCATACCGTTCTCGTATGTATTGCTTGTTGAATGGTCCGGTTATGGTTAGATGTATCCTGGGCCTATATTCAAATTCTGTGACAGGTATGTCCCTTTATGTTTCTTATAATTCCATAACTGCCCTTTGACCACCACGTGCGCCCCTGATGCTATTTCCGCTGAGACACAATGGTATATATGAAAAAGTAGGACTTTCTACGGCGAATATGTAATATTCCACAAAATTCGAGATATCATAATTTATGTTCGGATCAATGAGTTCTCATCGCCACAAAGGGGGTGGTCCTTTATCGGCTCCGTGCCTTACGCATCATTGCCTTCCCTCATAAAAGCAGGACACTCGGACGAAGGAAATTATTCCCTACAAGGTAATACTGGTGCATGCACATCTGTGGCATTCAGGCCATTGAAAATCATTCAGTAAGTCCGTCTGGTGAAAATATATTGACAGAGGTGCCGAATGCGTTGCTACTTAGTACTTTACTATTTGTCGACCAGAGTGGGTCAATGCTACACATTATTCAGAATCCGCTCGGTACTACTTTACCTATTCCATTCTCCATGCACTCTCAATATTTCTTGTAGATAAGGCCTTATTTCAATTGGCCAGAATAACCTAAAGAATTCCCGCTTTATAGCATAGCTTAGGCCCTGACAGTCATGTTAAAAATACCTCTAGTTTATTACTATAGGCAAGAAATAAGAAATCAAAGATACTAACATCAAGCGGCTGTAGAGAATGTGTAGAATAAGGAGGAAAGATAGCCAAGAGAATCTTCTTAAACAGACCAAGTTGAATATGTCGTTAAGTTCGGTTTCGCGACATTACCACAATTACTACACGTATAGGTCAACCATCCTTTATTCCAGCGATAGAGCTTTCGTTGTATAAGAATTGGTCTATTTAAGTTTCTGGTGGTGTCATAATGTAAACCCGGAGAATAGTCAGCTTGGGGCTACTGAAAGTAGCTTATTGCACCCATGTTGAGGGTGGAGCCATGACATTTGAACGAGGACTTCACAAATGCAGGTCTTTAAAGTAATACTGTGCTGCGTAGTGGAAATCTAATAATCATCATGGCATTAAAATATGAGAGAGATCCTGCATGATATTCATAAACATAAGTGAGACAATCAGCTCTAAGTCATTCAGCCAGAGGCTGAAATATAAACAAGCGTGACCTGAATGTCCCAACCTAGCATGTTACATTGCGCTTGCTTTGGGTTCATCTATCTGTAATAGAGTAAAGTTATCGCAGGTCATCCAATGATCAGATATCAATTATATGGAAATGACCACCACCTGACATAAATCGATTTCTAAAGCCGGCCAGAGCATTAGGTAATTGAAATCTCACATATGCAGCACTTGATTTGAATTTCTTGTTTTATATAATCCAGGCATAGTTCACGACCACTGAATGTGTACTCCGATGCCCGCCGTGCGATACAACAAAGCAGATGCCAATACCTGAATACCAGCAAAGAGCTCCCCACAGCATATACCGGCCAAGATAGAGTATCATGGTTAGTATGTATACCCCGAACAGAGCATCCCTGCATGGAAGAGAGCCACCCGGAACACAACATGACAAACATCTGACCGATCGGAAGTAAAGTCATTGTTGGGTCCATCAGGACCCAATGAAATTGCTGTAATTCAGGATGCGAACGTGCTCCACAACTAAAGCAGCAACATTCGCACCAAACATGTTTGTGTCCAGAATAAATGTATCGTAATGTGGTCAAACGGTAGAAGTTAGATAAGGGTCCTTGAGGTGTTTTGAATCTATGTCTACTAAGAACCGACTTGACTAAATGGAGCAATCAGTCTAACATACCGGTAACAGTTGACAGAATCGGGTACTCACCAAGGGCTTTTCAATTCGAACAAGCTTCGCTAAAGCGTCATCGACCCCTCAGCTGGAGGCTCTATGCCTATTGGATGCCATCGTGGATAGCTGGATTTCAAAAATCACAGCCTGGAAACTCTATATTTTTGCCGAGAAAATATGCCGTCTCGGTCAAAATTCGGAGTATTACCTCCCTTCTTCGGGAAAGATCACTGTTAGGAGACGCGTGGGCTCTGTTGCTTGCTTGCCACTGAGATAGCTTTCGCATGCTAGATAGTGTTGTGAATTGTGGCTCGACCAGTTAAACTATAGAGCTTTATACGGGATTTATTCTGTACAGATTCAAGATTGATTTCCAATCAATCTGACATTCATCTTGTATATAAACCCTCAGATCTACAGAAGTGAATTGTGATAATTAATCGTCCTTTGAAATACAACAGATACAATAAAAATAAGATTTTGGCTGACTCAAAGCGTCCAGTAGCAATGCAATGACCACAGCGTGGCACATATTCTTTCATCTGAAAAACGGACGGAAGGAAAGAGTGAAGTGAAGAAGAGATCAAGCGTCACCGGTATAGGATAGGCCTGTTGCCCAAATTGCCAAATATATTGTTCCTTCCTGGAGTCCAGAGTCCGGCAGATCCTCATGCCGGCAGGGTGTCATCCTCTAGCCGGTATTGGAAATGTTCTCCGCCAAGACCTGGGAATCGTTAGGTGGCTAATTAAACCATGTTTGATGCTATTACTCCCGAATCGTACCGGGGTATCTCCTGGAAGATATCATTTTACTTTCCTTTTTCCTGGTGGGGCAAAGTTGGATGATAGATTTCCACTTACGTGACATACTTTCTCCCTGACTTGAAAGGGCTCAACGATCCTATACAAGTTTAACAGTGTCATTTCCTACAAGATAATGAAATTCAGAAGCCTATCAGTCTGTCAAAATTGCCGTGATCGTAAAATCGGGGTACGTCACCTTTTCTTGTTCTTTTGTTCCCTCTGTGCATGCTGGTAACAGTTAACCAAAGAAACTAGTGTGACGGGAAACGCCCTTCTTGTACCCAGTGCCTCCATTTTCGACAAGTATGCCCTGGTTATCAGAAAGGGGCTATTTTTGTCCACCAAGCACCTAGATACACCAGCAGAAACACCTGCTCACCAAGATGCTTACCGGGCAACAGTCTGCCTCCACGGGAAATAAGCAACTCTACTCGAAATCTAGTACTGAATTTCGCAAAATTCAGATGGTCGACGGCTGAAGAGTTACTTACGGTGGCCATTGACCATTTCACCCCCGTGCCCGAGCTTGCTTTGTCGACCTTGGATTTGAACATATCACACTCGCTGGTCTGCGCCTCCTGGTTGGAGACACTCCCTCGCTTGATTAATGGAGAACGATACGGGTCGCTTCTTTCAGAGACTGTTAGGACCCTAGGATTTTCTATTCTTTGTAAAGGACCGGCAAAACAAGAGTGGAACTATCAACGTCTCCAATCTTATTGTTCTGCTATCTATCAACTGCGAAGCCGGCCGTTTCTCAGCGATGATAACAGTCGCGAGCAAACAGTCGCAGCTATTATGTCCTTGACGCTTGCAGAGGTAGGCTCAGAGCAAACGCGAAATAGGCCAGCTACTGTACATTAACTGATTAAATGTTCTTTCCTAAGCTAATGATCCCAACCTCAGAGAGAGGCTGGATAGTTCATGTAAGGGCAGTGGGCGAACTGATGCGAAACCTTGGTCCTGAACTGTTTATCATTTCGACTGCCCACCGGTTATTTGTTGGCTTCCGTCCTCTTATAGTATGCAAAAACAGAAAAATCTAGGGATAGGGTATATTAAGATAACACTGTTGCAGCTGATCGAAGCAATCCTCTCGCGCAAACCTACCTTTTTGGAGCTACACGAGTGGCAAAATGTTCCGTTTCAGCAGCACTTCCCTTCTCCAATGCAACGGCTTTTAAGCTGTGCTGCTGTTCTTCCGTCATTACTGCAGAAAGCTGACTTCATAAAGCGCATACCTTCACAAGATTGCTTTGCCGCAACACGGGAAGTCGTACTGGCTCTCACAGAAGTACTCGAGGCTCTTCAACAATGGGAGCAGTCGTATAAGAGCTCTTCTCGAGGACCTCTGTACTGGCCAAAGCCGATCCGGGATGCGGATCCATGTGACGCAAACACTTTCAGACCACCCTTCTGGTTTCCTAACGCCACTACAGCTACTGCCCTTATTCATTTTTGGGCCTTTCAGGTCATCTGTCTTACACAGATCGAGCAACTGGAAGTATTGTACAAAATCCCTCGAGGCTGTACAGGGCTCGATAACTGTCCAACTATTCAGATTTTGGAGGGACCCATTGACTTCTCAGTCAAGATTTGTCAGAGTATGGGTTACTTCTTGGAGGACCAGATGAAGATATATGGCCCTGCCGCAGCTATATTTCCCTTTCAGATTGCGTATGAGACCTTGTTTTTGTATTTACGCCAGTGTACTGAGCAGACGAAAATGTGCGAACACATAATATTTCGCTTCTCGCAAAAGGGGTTCGATGTCAAGCCGCCTGCTCTAAAGGTCCGTTCTACTATCTAACAGCAACACGTCCCGTCACACGGAGATGTCCGTTAACTTTCTCTAGTAATCCCTTGTGGGTGTCATACTCCTTCGGTGCATTTTCTATTTTGTTGTTATGGGTATGAGCTTTCCTGGTGACGATAATTAACCACAAATGTGTCCGTTTTGCAATATGATGACATCATCACTTTGCCATCTAAACACAGAAGACCGACTTGTAGTTAATTACTGCAATTTTGTTCATAATAATATACAAGTTCTGCTTAAACGGCTTCCGGGCCCTTATTTTGCGTCCACCGGTAACTATCCCTTGAGGTTGAATTGCTGGAAAGCGGCTCACTAGGAGTTGAAAATGCGAAGCTTCACCACTATCTAGGCGCCTCGTCATTCTCTTCCGGTATCTTTGTTTCTTAGATGATGGGCACGAAAACATCAAGGGAATTTCTTGGGTTTCTCCTGTGGACAGAAATCGCACTTTCCTGACACCAGCCATGTGCGGGTAGGTAGCTGCATTGATCAATACAAGCTGGGAGACTCACTTGTTGTTACGTATTCCCCAGCCTTAGCAGATCCTGTCACCAAAAGCTTGCGTAGCACGCACGCATGACATGCGTGTGGGGTTAAAGAGGGCACTTAAATCATGATCCAGTCCTGATAGCGGTGAAGGCACCTCCGCAAGTTATAATTTGGACGGGGGCCTGTCCGGAGCCTGGGAAGCTGGCTTGATCAAAGCAAGGGCGGTAAATTCGAGTTCAATTGCCCAATGAGGTACATTGAACCGATTGCCATCCGCTACGTCAAGAATCTGAAAATGGTGCGTACATGTCTCAGACGGTGGATCGTCTCCTTGAACCCTGATCGCATTTTGTTCCCAAGCATAATACTATGCAAGCAGAAACATCATCGATTGTATTGGTGAGAACGTACTATGTTGTTTCCGGACGGGTTGCGCTGTACGGATATGACAGCAGGTTACTGAATTTCTTTACTCTGAGCTACTGACTACATGGTATTCGTATTTCCACAAGATATGAGCTGTCAGCTTCTCACCTGCTCGCTCCACTCTTATACGCTGCAGCTTGAGAATGCCTATACGAGCCTAGAAGTGGAAAGAAGACCGCTCCTCACACTACTGTTGCCTATCTATGAGATGTTTTAGAGAACAATGAACCCACAGCCTAGTTCACTTGACCTTGCTTCTTATGCTGGCCTCCTGTCGTTACGTTGTTGTGGCCTTACTCCATGTAAATAGTTTAGAAAGGGAAGGATAGGACACCGCATTCTGTATTGTGATGGTGCATTCGACATGGAGGGGCTTTAGTTTGCTTAATCTCCTTGACTAATTTGATATATGACACAATGGCTGAGAGGTCTTCCACATTATATGAATGACATAGATAGTAGGTACCTTAGCAGCAGAGGGGCAATTACAGCCCACAGTTTGTGACCCTCGAGTGATAAATACGTGAATCTCGCCCTCGGCAGACAAACTTCAGGCCTTACCGGTATCAAAACGCCGCCTACTGGAAATGTGAATGAGAGTGACCGTATGAGGATGTTTACAAACCCGGGAGGGTGTCACTCAATGTAGGTCTTGTCTCTGGGACTAGGGGCGCGATATAGTCGGTTGGCTTGTTTGACTTTTTTTCTTTTCTCTGTGTCCCGCGTCGAGGAGATTTGTGACTGGGGCGTCGCGGGAATTCCCTCTATTCGCTTCCCACTGGGGTATTGGTGTCAAGTTGCTTTATCGCAATAAATTAGCAAGGTGCAGAAAGCAAGGTAGCAATATTTCCCGGATATCGCTCACCGGCCCCTCAAAGTGTTCCCCATAGGTGCTCCAATGAAGTGCGACAAGTATAAACAGAACGTCAATGACGACACAAACATAATCTAATGTACGTTATCAGGAAGAAGCTTATAACGGGAGCGGGGAACTTACTCATTGTATTCGCTGACACAGGAACGACGGTAGGAAAGCAAAATAACTGACTAGTAGAAGGACATGGGATTAACGTACGGTAGAGGTGACAATGACAAATAAAGTGGCAATCCTGTTCAAGAGATATCCCCATTTTCCGAGTTAAGCTACGGCATGGATAGAGGTGTCAACCAGCGGACCGCTTGGCATCACGTTGAATAATTGGGACTAGCACAGGTCTGAAAAGTCTCGGTTGGCGGGAAATTCCTGGATTGGCCCCATGCGAATCGGTTTCTCGCCCGCTTGAACAGCATGAACGTCCATAAACTGACGGAATCAACTGCGCATTGCAGATCTGTTTCCCTATGACGCTGAGCCACATTCTGATTAAACAAACATAATCCGCCAAGGCCTACTGGCTAATTGTATATGACGCCCTGAACTTTACTAATACAGTTCCAAGATTTGTCATGAACTTTCAACACTTGGTTGGATGCAGTGCCCCACGATACGAATTTTTCTTCCATTAAATCGACTACGTTCTCAGCCGGTTCTCTGAGCCGGTGGAACGACCCCTCACCCATAACCATAAACAAGTAACATACTATCAAACCCAATTGGGGCTGATTTGTATACGCGTTCATAGAAGCAAACACTTAGCCAAATCGTCATTGAAATGCTGTAATGGATGCCAATACTATGTAGATAACCAATATAATGAATACAATCGATGATAACTGCAGAAGGGTGATGAATCAAATCCTATCTCTATATTCATAGGCACATATTGCAAATGATCCAAGTGGTCCTGGCGAGCGATTTCGTTCCCATTCTGTCTCATCTTGGGGCCTGGTGTCTTTCCATCTCTTTGATGAGTATACTAGTCTTTCGAATTCGATGGCCGCAGAAGTAGAACCCAATTGGAATCAAAATGTATATGGCTTTCACGATTCCTAGAAGAGCACTTGCTAAGTTCAAACCCAGTGTGCTGTACATCGATCGCCCCGCAAGAGGCAGACACGCACCCATGATACTACGCAAAGCCATATTCCCTGCAAGTGCGGATGCTGTGTAGATCCCATAGGAACGTGCCATGTAGTTACTGGCGTAAATAAAGACGCATGCGTTCCCCATACCAAAGGGAACACCCGCGAGGATCGGCACAATCCAGTGAACATCTAGGGTACACGTCCATGCAAACCACAAGTGACCAATGGCCAGAACAGTACCGCCAAATTCCGACAATACTGGCCATGGCCTCACGTGGTTTACACCGGTTTCTAAGTTCCTGCGATGGAGGTTGATTACTTTGCGGAAAATAGGCTCGAGTGCAATGGTGATTGGACGCCGATGCCGATCCCAATGAAGGGAAGACCACCGATCCCTGGCGACCATCCACGTTCTTGTTGGAAGGCAATCGGGTACGCGACGGACGACGGATAAAGGATAGCATAGACTATTGCAACATAGCTATCCCAGAATATACTAGAGTGTTTTTTAGAATAGAGTTCAACACAACACGATTGACCAGGATGTTCTTGAAGAGAGCCAAAGGAAGAGCGGGCTGTGGGAAAGGGGTCCGTACCATATTGGCTCTGTTATGATCATCACAAACGGCCGACAGAGGCTTGTCTTCAACAATGATTTGAGGTATTACCTACCATCATAGCGTGACCACCACTTGCAGTTCTGTGTTTTCTTGAATCACAACTCTGCTTGTTTTCTTAGAATAACCGGGGAATATGTTTCTTGAATGGACACTAGCAGTGCTAAGACTACCTAAAGAGTGCGGAATATGGCATTTGTACCTGCGCTGAATCCAGAGTCAAATTCCATAAAAACAATGCATAACTTAGTGCTCGCTTCCACCCTATCGTAACATTGGAATTACTATATCCTTTTCCGAATAGTATAGGACAAGTTAATTTGAAGAATCAAATAAAATAGAAAAGCTGAATGAGATAAAAGAAACTATTGGCTTTGGTTGGCTTAGTCTTCAATTGCTCGTGATGGCCACAAGGGCTATGATTCGACCATCTCATTTCATAGGATGGATACTCCGTAACTGTGTGCCACTTTGAAGTGGATTCCAGGAAGCGCAACTCTATAGTATCGAATCACCACCAGGAAAGGCCGGACGATAACCCAATTGATAAAGCTCCGGACCCTGACCGGGGATGGTGATTTCGCACGCCGGGTTGGACTTCAGTACAACTCAAGGTGTGCTTAGAGTTTTAAGGTAGAGATCGCTTTATTAATTACAAGACATATAATGATAAAACGTGCTGCTGAAACAATCGGGATGGCTAGGTTAAGGGAATTTTTATACCTAGCCACGGTTAACCACGGTTAACCTAGTTATGCCTAAGGGATTAAACTATGTCTATACAAGAAGGCGGTGTGTTAGAGTTCACGTGGCAGAAGGTAGCCCTAACATACCGCTTTCTTTTAGAGGTTAAATTGGTGCCTTATAGCCATATAAGGCATCAATAGATTAACCACGGTTAACCGTCATTTAACCTTAACCGACCCTAGGTTAATGTTTTCTATACCTTAACCTAACCGGGTAGGTTATGGCTAGGTTAACAAGGTTAGGTTATGCACTCTAATTGTGGTCAGGCAGGTAGGTTTTCGACGAAGCCAACATTTTATTACGTACTTCGTACATACGCAGCTGTTGCAGATGTTTATGCTGGACTTCTACTTGCAGTTGAAACTCATAATTTTAACCTAGACCAGTACATACTTGGTAAACCTCAAGTTAGGCTAACTAGGTGATAAGGCCTGATGAATTTTATTTTATTTATTTTTAGTTTTTTTCCAAAAAAAAATAAAAAAATAAAAAAAAAAAGAAAGAAATTGCCTCAACAAGTAGCTGATTCTACAATTGCATTAGAGCACATCCTGCACAGCACTTTAGTTACAAAGTTACAATAATGAAATGGACAAGGACAGCTAATTCAGGTGACCCAGCGTATTCGCAAGCCTATGATGATTCCATGCCATGTTAGCAGTGTTATCAAAGGGATCCCCTGAGGCAAGGTGTCAGGATTCGCCCTGGAGACTAATTCCAAAGAAGCCAGGCGCTTGATAGGGCAAAGCCCTACTGCGGCCGTGCAGGTTGCCAAACGGCCAATCCACACAGAATGTTCTGCTTCACGCAATGCCAGGCTAACATTCCCAGTGTGTACGATATGTGGGGTCGGAAGGATCGAACACCTTATCTAGCGCTGAATTAACTTCGAACGCGGAAATATCCGCGGCTGAAGCGAAGAGCAGAGACCCGCTTTTCTGGATGTTGGCGTTGGCCTTCCTCTCGCTTTGGCCCCCCAGGCTGGTGGATCCTCTCGTACTATTAAGTTAGTGCGATGAACCTTCTGCATCACTTCTGGACGGAGGTGCATGGGTAGCTAGTACTTCGGACGGCATCCGATAGTGCACTTCCTAAGGTGGTACTGGGGTCAAGCTGAAGAATAGAGGGCTTAATGCGGAATATTGCCTCTTTAAAGCAGTTATACGCTCATGTACGTAACGGACAAAGGCGACCAGACCATGCCGCTGACCATCATCTGCCATGGAGGCGCTGGTGTAAGGAAACGAGAGGAAGAGAGGCAGAAAAAAAAAAAAGTGAAGCAAGCCAGAGACAGGCAAGGCCGTTCTCGCGAGCGCCATCGCCTGAAATTTGGATATGGAGGATTATGTGCTACTGCCGTCAATTAAATTATTATCGTCCTAGTCCCCTGAGCCTGCAATAGCGCCCGCCAGTTCGTTTAAGATGAATTCGAATTATCCGCACAACTAAACGCCGATCCTGCGAGGTTCAATATCAATAGTAGTTCTTGCGATAGGATTATCAAACACGTACCAATCATTCCGGATTTGTATGCATCATTGATCTGGATGACGACGCCGTATGTCGCACCGACCAGAAAAAAGAGACCCAGCAGCACAATTCCGATATGCAAAAGGTAGACAACCTTCTGGTACAGCGTCCCCTTCCTGTAATGCCCGTGGTCGTACAGCCACAACCACCCCGGAAGGCTCATCGCCAGTGGGGCAAAGCACACCGAGCCCACAAGGGCAATCAGATAATTAAAGATTGGGATCGCCTCGGCTAGAATGAACGCAAGGGCGCCCAGGATGATCGTGCAGCCAAACCAGGTTCCCCAGTGGACAAGCGTGTTGGCTTGCAAGTGGCGCGACTTGCCTAGGATACGCACGAATACGTATTTGGCGCCCACCTGTAGGGATATTTGGGTTAGCTTTGAAGCCAACTACATCGGATCAGATGGGATAAACAGGGGTAAACCTACATGCAGATAAATGGTGGCGCTAACCACCAATCCCACCAATGCAACGCCGTAAGACACCATCTTGATTGTTTGTCCTGCGCTCTATTTGATGCGTTTTGTTACTTTCTGATTTAATGGCACGGACTATGCGTCCTGAAGCGATCAAAGAAATGGAAGTAGAGAAAGGAAAGGAAATACGGACCCCCAGAGACGGGCTTGCCACCCACTTCCCACACCAGCGATAAACAACCAAGCTAAAGGCAAGGTACGACGCGGTGACGAGGGCCATACAGAAATAGAGTGGCTTCTTGTAATCCTTCGGATTACGCATCTCCGACATCACAGGCAGGAAGGCGCTCGTGCCGGCCGAGGAAACGAATATAGTGCAGGAGGCGACCATGCCAGCAGCAAAGCCCGGGTTGTTGATTGCGACGAAGCCCAGATCGTATGGGCCCTCCTGCGGTGCGGCTGCTGGTCGGTCTCTCGTAGTCACCCCGATCACGACGATGAGCACCGCTGCGTAAATGGACACAAAGCCCGCGTAGGTGAGCCAGCCCACATGCTCGAGCTTGCGGATAGAGGCCGTTGCGACAATGACGACCGTGGCCAGGAATGACCACCAGACAGTGCATGCGCCGTGGTGCGAGAGGGCATTCAATGCGGTCGACACGCCAATAATTCCACTGCCTGTCACCAGAACATAGGCAATGATGAACAACAGGCCGGTCGCCTCCTTGGCCACCACGCCGCCAACAACGTCGGCCATGTCAGCGATCGAATGGCAGTGAGGGTGTTTGGTGCGAAAGTTGCCCAGAATCACGAAACAGTACGTGTTGAAGCATCCCCAGGCCACGATGCTGATCGATCCTCCCACGGCTCCCAGCGAATACAGCGTCGATGGCAGCGATAGCACGCCGGTCGCAAAGAGGACCTTGATGAATATCACGCCCGCATTGAACCAGCCAACACGGCGGAAGTTGACCCCAGTATCGGTCTTTTTGAAAACTTCCTCCTCCTCCTCCTCCTCGAAGACTACATCCCGTGGACCGGTTTCCTCGAAGCCATGGACTTCATGAGCCCCTTTTTGCTCCTTGCTCAACATAGGAACGAGATAATTGGTGAAGGATTCAGACAGGGGTCGGGTGGCTGAGCAGAGATACGTTTCCAGAACGTGGTTTTCTATTGGATTTTTTTTTTTTTTTCTCTTGTCTCCTGTGTTGACGGGAGGGCAAGGGATCCTTGTGAAAGCAGTGGGGAGATCGTCCTCCTAAATCTCAGTTTTTCAGTAGGTCGACCAGAACGCAAATTAATTTGCCGGATTGGACAGAATTTAGAGTTCTGAGAGCACGACCATCATGACCGGGCTGCGAAGCTATCTAACGAGGCCCACTCACTGAAGTCTGCGTTCACCGTGACAGGGTTTGGGCCATGGTCTGATATGGCTCGATTGGCTGGGTTATTAGCTGCAATATGCCGCACAGTGGCAAGTAGCGTTCAACTAATTTCAGTAGTCAAAAGTAGCTGGAATAAACGGACTCCGCCGTTTCATCGAACATCGACTAATCAACAACCTAGTGAGCTGCCTAGACTGGGCGATGGCGACAGTGGGGCCACCCACGGACTAGAATCCCAGCACTTGTATCCACTCATGCACAGAGATGAACGTGGCAATGCGGCAAATTCTAGACGAAGTTGAAATGCATAGTAATCAGCAGAAGTACGGAGCAGCAGTTGAGTAATACCATTCACGGTACAGGGATGCTATCAGAATCTTCTATCGCACCGGAGTTCCGGCCGAACCCTAAAAAACCAGCTTGAGCTTGTGAAAATCGCACACCTTACAGGATGTAAGCTCTATGGCAATTGGCACATACACTCCACACTGGGTGACATTGAGTGGGGCAGCCTAGCGAAGTCAATTAGCTCCAGTTGTTCACATAGCAACCCTTCGATGCTTGACAAGCCAACACCATTTACCTCGGTAACTTGGACAAAGAGTTCCACGGCAGACTGCGGCGTCGACCAAGCCTAAAGGTGTCAGGGCCGCAATATAATGTGTATGTGGTTGAACAAATAATAAAAAGAGTTTCGCAACCTATTAGATGGATGTCATGGGGGAGAGCAATGTTCGAGTGGACTTCTAGCTGACAAGAGAATGGAGAACTATGTGAACCCTGTCTTGTGTGACTAAAAGATAGCGCTTTCAATGAAACTTATCGCCGCCTATTTTACTTCATGCTAGTACTCATATTAGGCAAACATCAAGGTACAACAGCTCCATGTTGACCCCCAACATGTTGAAATCATTTAACCATACGTGGTGCCACCGTGGTGGGTACCGCCGGAAATAAGGATAGCCAGTAATCGGGAAGAAACCCTGGCTGAACACTGAGCCCTGATCATGAAGGAAGGCTACTCCTTCTATACTGATGAGAGCATGACTGACCATGGGGTCATGGCTGCGGCAATATCAGAATTTGACCAGTCGACAGCTTACCTGAGGCCCCAGGACGCGCAGACTGCGTATGCCGCGGAGCTGCGTGGAATTGAAATGGCTCTATCTCAGATGACCAACAACGCACCAAGAAAGGTAGTAATATACACCAACAATCAGGCTAGCATACAGACATGTCCCTAGGCCGGTCCTCCGGCTAATACATCCTTCGCAGAATTATACAGCAACTGGATACCCTTCAAGCCTGGGAGATACACTTACACTGGCTCCCTGGACGTGAAGGTGTCCCTGGCAACGAACAATCAGATACCCTGGCCAAAGAAGCGGCCGAAAATGCTGCAGGGCGACGGCCACAATCCCAGGAAAAGATACTGCGTATCAGTGTCCGAAGATAACTCTGGGATGACGCTAGCAAGCTCTGGGGAAACCAATGGAGGATCAACACACGGGATTCAATGCTACGACTCACGCTTAAGACGCCACACAAAAGTGTATTGGAACTACATCAAGGACTGCGTCGAGCCAACAGCTCGGTTCTTGTACGGATGCAGGCAGGAAAGATAGATCTGGCGTGCTATCTAGGAAGATTTCAAGCAGGTGGGTATGACTTCATACGCTGCCCCTGCGGGTACGGCTGCCAGAATGTCCCACACATACTGCTTCACTATCCAAGGCACGTGGAAGAGCGAAACCACGTGCTTTTCCAGGGCACGTCAAGGCAACTGGATCACCGTGGTTTCTTGACGAAGCCTGGGATGATCTGGGAAATGGCTAAATTCATGCTGAAAACATGGCCCCTCGGCCAATTAAGAGTCTTACCAGACACATACCGCGTTGGTGTAGCCGCCGCCGGGTGAGCGCGGTGGAGGGAGATAACGAGGACGTTTTACGAGAGGTTCGTGAATCCACGAAGAAGCGGGAATATAAGACACAGATGAACGGGAAATACGTGTACATATGTATACATACGCAGACGGCGGCATCCAAGCTGCCCTGCAGGGACCTACCCTCAATTGGCTAAATAAGGCCTACTAGTACGAGAATGAAATAATCAATCAATGAATCAATCAAGGTATAACAATAGAATAAAGATGGGCCTATGTCCCTCAATAATTGGTTTGATGGCAACCAGAGCTCATAGGCGTTGGTCCAGAAGGGGTAACTTATGAATGGGGTTAAGAATATCTGGATCACACTTGTTACTGATATTGCGACCATTTCATGCGATGGAGTTGGCCCAAATATTCATAGAAACCACTACTGTAGTATCTGGCCACACACGCCGCTCATGGGTTGCGATCCAACGCACCACGTCTGACTGTTTGGTAGCAGGCATTAGGGAGTCACCAGCACGGTTGTCGTTTTGCTTTCTTATACCATCATACGTATACACCAACCACAGTCAAGATGAAATTAGATCAAATGGCCCAAGAGGCAGCCGCAACACAAGATGCAGTAACTCATTACTTTTCCTTCCCCTTGCCTTTTGCAGCTGGGGTACTAACGCCATATCTAGATCAACATCCTGCTGGATGTAAAGCAGAAGAATACTGCCAGACAGAACGCGGAGTTCGGACGGCAGCAGGCAAGCACCACTATGGTTTTTACCATTGTCACTATCGGCTTGGTGAGTTCTTCGAGCTCATATCGATATGCATAATCTGACGATATGCCTGCAACTCCCACTCTCCTTTCTAACCTCCCTGTGTGTGAGTTTGCTCTCGGGACGTAAAAGCGCTCTCTGGTTGTTTTTAATATTAATTGGGAACAATTCGTTTGTCGGCAGCAGTGTTGATTTCACTGATTATCATTACATTAATGTCAACGATCTAGTAAGCGAATCATACAACCTCCTCGCGCAATGAGTCGATTCCAAATCTAGTGTGAAAGGAGACTTAAACTGCCCAGAATTAGAATTCGAATTCTCTACGGCCCATCATTTTACTTTATAAAAGCATCATGGGAAATCAAATAAAAGAAGGTGGACAACATCACGACTATGGACATCATGGCCCCAATTCGAACGGCTAGTAAATCTGGTGGACATTCCTAACCAATTTGATAGTCTTTGAACCCCGGTCCGTCACTTGCAGATACAAGTAATACTTGAAATAATTTCCTTTTATTTTGACGATACTAGAATCGCTCAATTGTAATTATGGTCATAGGTTCTACCAGCTCATGCGGGGAACAGAGAGCCACAAAGCTAAAATACGAGGTCTGCATATATATATCCATCTCTGCTGCCCCACCCCTACCGAATATCACCACGCAAAACAGTCATCTCATGCCCAATACGAACTAGATAGAACATACAACATGCCTCGAGATTCGTCGGACCCTCTTCCTAACCTTATGAGAGCATGGACATTCAGTCGCGCCGGATCCGCGGAAGGAGTTCTGGAACTCTCTGAACAACCCATTCCCACGCTGCGTACGGACAGTTCCGTGCTCATCCGGGTCACGCACGTGTCCCTCCACCCTGGCACAACTATAATGATGAACCTCGTCCCTTTCCTATTCCGAAACGCACCCTCCATCGCCGAGACCGACTTCGCGGGCGTGGTCATCTCAGTCGGCAGGAAGGTCCCGGTCAGCCCTAGTCCAACCAATGAGCATCGCTACTTTCCGCCCGGTACGGCCGTGTTTGGCTCCATTCCTGTTGGCGAGCACCTGAAGGGCGCCGGAGCTTTAGCTGAGTACCTCATTGTGGATATGAATTACATCGCTCGGAAGCCATTCAATATCTCATTCGCTCAAGCAGCCGGGTTACCTGTTTCCGGCGCGACGGCCGTAACACTCATGGATGCTGCGAGCCTTGAACCCGGGGACCGTGTGCTCATCAATGCCCCCTGTGGGGGAATCGGCCATTTTGTAGCCCAGCTTGCGTCCCGAGCGGTCTCGAAGGATGGGTATATTGTCGGGAGATGTTCTGCGACCTCTTTTGAGACGGCGAAAACACTCGGCTGTAATGACGTTGTGTCCTACTCTCCTTCGGAGGACCCAGCTCTCGCCGTTGGCAGAGAAGAAGCGTTCGACAAGGTTATCGACGCTCGCGGATCCCAGGACCTGTGGCATTCATCGCCGAGAATTCTCAAGTCGGGCCGGGATCACGCGTATACATCCGTAGGCCCAGTGCTTGGCTCTTATACGTATATAGGGATGTTCGCGTGCCTACTAACAATGGGAATGAATAGCTTCCTGCCCGTTTGGGCGGGCGGCGTGAATCGCGAGTATAGGCAGGTGACATCCATGGTCGATCCTGACAAGCTCGAGAGGTTGAGACAACTGTGTGACGAGGGCCAACTGGAAGTATTGGTCGGAGAGGCTTGGGCCTTTGAAGATGCCATTCAGGTAAGGTGTAGCCAAGTACAGAATAGCAGGTAAGCTAACAGAAAGCATAGGCGTTCCAGGTCTTAGCCGGCGGCCATGCAAGGGGTAAACTGGTGATCTGTGTCGCGGATCCATCGTCACTGGGACGTTGATCAGATCGGCCGACTTATGTCTGTCATGGATCCGTTCCATTTGAGCGTGCAAGGCAAACGATATTACAGAATTGTAGGGTTGCAACGAAGAGCGATTGCGCCTTCAAGCTGATACTAACCAGCTTCATAGAAGACGTTACTGTGTGCGTCTTTGAGTGAGTATAGGTTTTTTTTTTTTGGTGTTGCCGTCAAAGGTTCCACATCAGACTACTTTTTACTCTCCCATCCGCCTTGGTATATTTTCATTGAAGCATAAGGAGATGTTAAAGGGCGTTTAATATTACGCAATCAGTTTATGGGGACGGCATCAACAAGGTGTACCTAGTGACGGGAATTGGAAAAGGACTGGGACTCTTCTAGTAGTGAGAAAAAATCATTGAAGAGAGATGTCCTTCCATCTGCTTCGAATATTCAATCAGGCTGTACTCAAAGCTGAGGTATTCGCTTAAAATCACAATACTCTTACCTCCATTCCACCGGGCCTACAGCTTCTAACTTGGCGCTAAATTCCTCCTTGATGGTTCTGCTGCCAACGATAACACTATCCACTATGATCGATGTACGGGAATCCCGAAACTTTGGCTTTTCTCTGCATTTTGCCAGAAATGAGGCCACAGCATTAACTGGACTTCTCTACCATGCAAGGATTCTGATTGGTGAGCATATAACTGCGTGGGAAGTTGCGTTCGGAGTAATTGACTCCGCGGTATACCAGGCCCCATGTCTGGTGGGTGAATACCTCTCATTTGCGAAATCTGGGACCGCTTATCTTGAGTGACAGGTTCCGGAAGAAAGACCCAGAATAATTGAACAAATGAGAGTTTCATTGCGCCAAACCAAGTTGAGAATTGGGAATCAACCTCAACCTCATGAGATCCTAGGGTTACTATTGCTCTAGTCGCAAGACTCTCCCAGTAAATTTGGGCAGAGGGTGAAATTGTAACTTCCCCCAGAGCAGAGGGGTTCCGCCATACTACGGAGAATGGGGTTAGTGGGCCGATGTTTTTTGTGTCAGGTCTTTACTATTGACCTGTTACCGGGAGAAATGTGTTCGGATGCTCCTGGATTCTTGCCCACACAGATTCATCGTGACCTGGAGCCTGAACCAATGGCTGAAAGCTTTGGGCCCATCTGTTAGTGTCGAGCTCCTCGCCACGGGGAACTTGGAACTCGGTCCAGACAATGATCGCCGGGTCTTCATCGCGGGGTGGTTCCACCATGATATAGAATTTTCAAGCTGTTTAGGCACGGGGAGGTTAGAAGAGAATGTTGTGCCAATAGACTCAATGCGCTTGATGGCTCTTGATAAGTGCTAGTGGTGGGGTATTACCGGTATATAAGCACGTGGCAAATCTTAGCTTTTTATACTATATTTAATACAGGTAAACTAGTCGTTTATAACTAGATACTTCCTACTATATCAGTCCCTCGCTACGGAGCTTTTCGTTCTCCACACAGCCAAGCCCTGCAACCATTAATTACAGTGCTATTCTATTTAATATGCTTAATAGGATGTTTCATACATATATGTTACTAGTGTTGTTAACGTTGTCACTAATACTAATTGCAGAGAATGAAGAGACTGTAGAAGTAATAAAACTACAGTAACCATAATATTTGAACAGAATCAGCCCCTGAATTACTCCGAAGCAGCCTGAATTAAGGCAGATAAGACTAATTATGGCTCACGTGGTTATTTATACGCCTCTGAATTCCAACAGGTCATATCCAATTCAGACTGGGAGGAAGATGCCTAGATCGCAAGTTTCAAGGAAGGCTTAAAAGCCTGAAATCCAAGAGAAAATGATCTGGAAAGACAGGCCAGATTCATTGAGCGGCATTATTGGACAAGCCGTGAAAATCGATAACAAGTTGTACGACATCTAGACTCGCAGGAGAGAGAGACGGAACAATTGGAGTACCTCAGCTCCACGACGAACAGAGAAGACAGAACAAAAATATAAGATTATTATTTTTTAAGTATTTAAAAAAAGGTCCACCAATATATACAAAAGTGTGAAAATGTATTTAAGATAAACCAACGAGACATTAATCTTATGGGAAGATGCAATTACCAGAAGCACCATCAAGACCTTGAAAATACATCACAACTAACTTTGTGAGACACGATTAGGGTGATTATTGACAGACTCACTTATAATATATATCTAATGCCGAGTTCGTCAACACTGGATGCAGTACACCTCGCACACTTGTTATTCAGCCATATCATTGTTTATCATAGCATGCCAGAAAAGATCACGTCAGACAGAGACAGGTTGTTCACGTCAAAGTTCTGGCAATCCTTCATAGACTTGATAGGAACTAAACAAAAAATGACTGCTATCTACCATCCACAAGAGAATGGGCAAACAGAACGAATAAACCAAACAATCAGGCATAGCAGGAATGACTGGGTAAAGCTACTACCCACAGTGCAGTTTGCATACAATAATGCAGAACACTTAACCTGGTCAAGGCGGTAATACCACCACCAGGGCAAGGAGAAACAGCCTTAGAAGGCCGTCGCTTTATTGCTGCAAGAAAGGCCATTAGGCCTCAGCCCGCTACACCACATCAAGCATTCATAATACCTAGAGATTAGTAGGCATTTAAATCAATGACTAGATTACTAAATACAATAAAATTTCCTAATATTTCAGAGAAATGAAGTTGCAATTGAGGTACAGTCTTGTGGTAACCTGATCAGGCATAAATAACGGTAATCAATTTTGCTGAATTAACGATTTACTCATTCTAATCGGGAGGTTTATGCAGAAATGGGCACCCCGTGGGCAGGTTTGGTGAGGCCTAGGGGTGGCATGGTACAGCGCGCGAGGGCTAAATATATCAAGCCATGGGAGGTTTACAGATTAGTGACATGGACGTCAATTATTGGGGGAAGGAAATGGAAATGCTCTGCGCGGTTTGGGTAGTAAAGATGGAATTTAAATTACTTACTAGTAGATACCCAATGACTCAAGTAGATGAACAGACGAGATCTATTTTAGAGATCAAGATGACGATCACAGTTGACCGTCACATAAATGACGCCACCACTTTCTTGATGACGAGGAGGAAGAGGAAAGATGGTCAAAAACACTACGAGGGAAATGGACCTGGGTAAAACAATAGCACAGTGCATTAATGTTATTGAGGCTACCTCACTGAGATTACTCACCCATCTGCTCAGCCCCTGCTCAGGCTATTCAGGGCGTGCTTAGACCTACACATTGAGCCAAAGGTGGTGAGGGGTGAGCCGGGTTTGAGCACTAAAACGGAAAGGGAAAGGTCGCGATGGCTGGAGAAAATCCGGTACATATGTTTGTTCTCTATTTTTTGAATCTTATTTAGCTATAGACGGGGAACCAATTTCGCTCGTTTCTATCGTGGATTGAGATCAAGCCCGATATATCCCAACCTCAACGCCAACTTGGAAAAATAGAAAAATATGGGGGGCAACAATGGGTCCTAATCATAACGACACCTCACCAACTGAAAGATTCCTCAATGTATCGGACCCCTTTGTAGCCTTGCCGCAAGGTTTGGTACACCGCAGCTCTGACCTCGTCGGCCATGGCGGGCGGGCCACACACTAGAACAGCTGCGGAGCAATCGCTCAGCTGAGACTCATGCGCATGGGCTAGAACGAGTGACTGTAGGTCGGGGCGCCCCTTACCAATCTCGATCGCTTTACCCGGGAGCTCTTCGCGCAGGGTCGAACATTCATCTGGGACAGTTTCGTCCTGTGCCGGCGTAGCTGAAGTTACGTAGAATGAAGCCTGGAAATCATCTCGAGCGAGAGCCAGATTTAGCTCTCGAGCCGCAACATCTCGGACAAATGCTTCCTGTCGACTCGTCCACACAAGGTGTATATTTTGGATGCGAGTCGTACCCTCTGTATTATCTGCAGCGCATCGTGCAATATGGTCTTGAATATATGGTACTGCTGCAGCAATTCCTGTCCCTCCTACGACCAACAAGGCTGACTCGTAATTCCATAGGGGAAATTGTTCGCCGTATGGACCCTCTAAGAGAACCGTTGTATCGAAAACCCGATCGGGAGATCGCACACATTGTTCTTTGAAATGGCGCGTCCAGCCGTCGTAAGGCCTGATCCAGAAGACCAGCCGTAGCGTCTGCGGTACATCAAGGGGTGGTACACCTTCAGGCGGGGTTCGCGATTTTGATGAGCTGTAGGAAAGTAGAGGAACCTGCGTGACATCTATGTCGTTATCGTCCTTTGTGAATGGGGGCGTTGGCGTTTTGGACGTAGAGAGTCCTGTCTCATATGACCATGCCCCCAAGGTGAATGGATGGCTTTCCCATCCTGTAAGCCGAAACGGCTGATAAAGGTAATAGTATTGTCCGGGTGTTGGTTGAAGCCGGGTAGGGCCGTGAACTACCTCCAGCCGGATGACATCGGAGGCTTTATCGTACGTTGCAAAACTGCGCGTAAACTGGATACTTTTTCCTGCCTGTACTCGGACATGTAGGTTGCAGTAAATTAGACGGACAAGACGTAGAAGTCGGTCGACAAACCATATGACCACCACCGGCCATAGATAACCCCAGTACTCATGGCCCTCGAAGATAATAGTATGACTATGAAGTGTTAGAAAGAATAGTCGGTAGTAAATAGAGTGGATGACTGACTAGAAACAACCAACCAGCATGGCTATTGAGAAAAGGATGTGTAGGATAAGAAACGTCTCATATGTTCTTCGGCGAAACCATTCTACGGCAAATGGCGAGAGCATTATCATGGCGACCATGCCCTGAGGAATCGTTAATCTTCAGAACTGTGTAGATGCCAGTACTACAGAGCACCTACCACCGTTCCCCAGAAAAGATACGGCTTCTGGAGCCTTTTCCATGCGTTATCATCTAAATTATCATGTGGTCAATACTTAACAAAGGAGAGAGTATCGTGGATCGAGACTTACACTGGAAAAACATCACCAGATAGAGAACTGTGTGAATCGCCGCCTGGATAGTAGCGATCCAGGCGACGTGGCGATGAAATAGATTGAAAGATGCGAAACTCCAACCCGTCGCCCAGATAAAGACGTTGTTACGACTGGCAAAAAGCCAGATCAACGGCAGATTAGCAAATGAGACAATACCGGTGCGATCTGCGATATATCGCAGAAGCTGATCGGAGATTTGGGGCCAGCTGAAGGAGCGGTTAGCACGTAGTCGTTTTGGAATTATGTTCGACGCACTATATATTGCCCGTAACGAGCCGATAGCTCGCAGAACATGAGATCGTGCTCAATACCCAAAATAGGAAAACTACGATTGCTTCCATGCGAGTGGGAAATGTCCACCAAAGAAGGTGTCGCCCTCGCGAGGGCAATGGACTCGAGATCATGATATGTGTCTGTATCCAGTCGTATGTATTAACGAAGGGCGCATACAGCGCGCTTGAGCGAGACGGTCGGCTGCCATTGACGCGTATGCTTTTTAAACGTATAATGGGCTGGATCAATCGATGGATTATTCCAATTGCGAGAACAACTACCCAGAACAGATAACTAGCATAGCTGTTGACGTTGATTAATTACGGGGACGAGGATCATGGAACGGATGATCTCTTACCCATAAGCGGAATGGGTCCAGACCTCGAATTCCCAAGTATCCTACCAAGCTGCGGTATTAGCTGGGCATTTCGCGATCCCGCACTCGGTAACCTACAATTGTTTGGAACATGCGACTATAGTAGGATTCTGAAAGAAGAATAGGATAATCGACTGGTTCCGACCGGGGAACTTCAAGATAGTCGACTACTCTCATCCGACGGACAGCATCTTCTGTCAGATTTTCGGCCAGTTTTCCTCGTGGAATTAAGTCGACATGGGCGAACTGCTGGCAGTATGATTGGAGTTGAGCAAAACCTGCGGTTCTCTCGGACGAATCGCAGTATACGTCAGCGGCAGCGTAGATAGAGGTGACCGTCCAAGCATTTTGGCACCGCGTGGCCCACGCCTTCGCCGTTGTTACTTCTTCGGATGTGGCAAACGGGACATACCCGTACGCTGTGTATACCGCTGTCACACAGCGCTCGTTGACAGGTAGGCCGCTACTGTACGCGAGAGATGCATGGAGCATCAACAACAGCCAGGCTCGAAGCAGCATGGCTGTAGTACAGAAAGCAGATGAACGAAGGAGAAGGAGAACGGATGGGAAGAAAAGTGAGAAAGTAGCGGGGCATCTGACCGATCCTTTGGATCCGACCAGGCCATACGTCCGGAGGCACCAAGAATTGTTGGACCCACAATGGGAGCGAAATGCATAGGATGACAGACTGGATAGCAGCGGACGAGCGCAAACAGAAAACAAAAGAGCGAAGGCGAAGGTAAGTACATTTGAGAATCACCGGATACAATCCACTATTAGCTCCATGAATTCCTGGGCTTGTGGATATGAGAGAGTTATGTTATGTTTTGGTATCTGATCCGGGTACCCCTGGCCCGACGGTTTATCTAATCTGATCTTCCATCAGATACCAGCCGAGCGCCGATTGGCCGTTCAACCTTCCTGCTGACCGAGAAGTGGGCCTGAGGCACCGTCACCGCCTCGGCGACGAATGCCTGAGGCCTGCACATCGCATATGCTGAACCCCTCGATACATCGATTGCAAATCTACTTAAGAGAATGGGAAGATAAAAAATCACGTACAGGTTTGTCCTTCGCCAAATTGGCCTTCCTATACTCTAGGCTAGCGGCTATATGGTCTAGGCGATAACTCTCTAGTCCTGAGCCACCAAGCAATCACTTTATGCCCCCTTCCGAGACTGCAAGTCTCTCCATTCTCCATCCATAATATAGAATAGGTAGAGAGTTTGATATTACCATTCTGGTTCCCATACAATATTGGTCAGTTATTTCTGTCATCATGGTCCGGCGATTCCAAGTCAACGGCGGGAATATATCCCTTATTAAACGCAATCCTTGCAATGCTTCTGGCAAGGTCATTCCAACGATGCCCCTCGCTGTCGGCGAGATAGTCTGCTTTACCTCTCCAGAGATCATCTACACCGGACATAGCGGCACCAAAGAGCAACTCTTAGAGATTGGTCAAATCAGATATGTGAATACTGCAGCCGCGGGACTCTCCTCTTCCTATGATAGGCGCTTTTTTTTCGCTGAAGCATCCATTTAGCCATCTCATAGACCTGCCTGCTACGCAGAGAACAAGGTCCACGGTCTTCACTTGTGATTTGCAGTGTGTCAGTTATGCTCACCAATTAATGGAGAAAAAGCAAGTACCAAAGACAGTGGTTGGAGATATGATCGCCGCTCTCAAGATATGTGAGTTACTTTCGCCGGCTTCGAGCACAATCTTGTCCACATTTCGATAGAAGGCATGATCGGGGACGGTGGTTATCTCTTTTATCCCCTCCCAATCATTGTAGATCTTGTCCTGATGAATGCCATAGGTACCGTCGTCGGTATCAATGTAGCTAAAAATACCGGCACCACTAGTGTGGCCACTGAGCGGAATGTATATTCCGCATCTTGAATACCGCTGTATCCATTCACCATGACCACTGTCAAAGTTGGAGTTGTTGGAGCCAGCGGGGAGACAGGTCAATCCGTTGTGGACGCCCTGCTAGATTCTTCTACAGCCATGTTTGTGAGTCGCTGGAATACGCACACAGCTCCGTGCCTGCCTTTAACAAAACAAAAGAAAGAAAAAAAAAAAGAGAGAGAAAAGAGAAAAAAGAGAAAAAAGGGAACGTCACTACCATGACTCATCCACAATCGCTGAGTAAGCCAGTGGATGTACAACTACAGAAACGAGGGGTGAAGGTAGTCCGCGTAGACCTGCGTGGCCCTTTCGATAAACTCCTTGAGCTCCATTCCGGAATAGATGTGGTCATATCAACAATCTTCTTCAACAGCCTGGATGACGAGATTCCTCTTGCAGATGCTGCCAAGGCTGCTGGTGTCAAGCGATTTGCCCAATCCGCTCTAATGATCGTGAGAACCCCAAGGAGAGTGGTCGACTTCCGTGAAAAAGTAAAAGCCCGCCTTTGTCCCGTGTGGATGTTTAAATGTGTGTCTGGTACTGATTTATGATTACAGAAAGAGCAGAAATTGAACTATATCCAGATGATTCGCCTGCCGTACCGTATATTAATGCGGGCTGGTGACACCAGATCACGCTACCTCGCCTGCCTTCAGGTCGTATCGATTATCTCCTTTCACTAGACACCGAGATATCCCAATCGGACTGGATGGCAACGTTCCTAATGCTCTAACAGACCTTCGGACGTTGAGCGGTATGTTGCAAAGATTATCGTTGATCCACGCACATTGAACAAAAGGGTGCATGTAGACAACGAGGTATATACGCAAAACAGGATTTATGACGTGGTAGAGCGACTAAGCGGGAAGAGTTTACCAAGGAAATATGTCAGTTTATCCGGATCACCCCTTCTTACCCTTCCTCACAGTACAGTGCTAAAGCTAATGTATGTTGCTGATAAACAGCTTTCCTAGTCAGATGCTATCGCCCGCATTGTTGGCTGAGACTCGGGCTGCTTTGAAATTGTACCCAACAGATTTCGGAGGGCTCGGTACTTTCATCAATTCTCAGCTGTTTTATTCCTGGGGTATCCGCGGGGATAATACTCCTGAGTATGCTGAGTATCTAGGGTATCTGAGTGGGGAGGAGCTATATCCGGGCTTTGAATATATCAGGTTCGAAGACTGTTAAAGAGGCCCTCGATAGGAAGACGCGTGGAGTGTATGTATCAAGGGTAATACATTCGGTGTTGTTAGCAAGCACGATATAAATGAGTGGCAATTCTAGCTAGTATCTGTATGAACAAATTTACGATCGTGGGCGCCTCCGTACGAGATCAATAAAATCTAACAGTAACACTCTGCTTGCGCGAGGGGTAATACCCACTATATGAGGGCTTTTACTTAACGAACCTGGCCCCTAAGACCCGTCGAGCACCGTCAATCCTGGTGGGTGACTTATAAGCACAACTGACGATATTGAAGCCATATATCTATTCTGCTTTACGTCTCTTAGCTCACGAGAGCTCCTTTACTTTGGAATAGGTCTACGTCCACAATGTTGAAGATCGGTCTCTTCCCCGCTTCCGGTGGCTAGAAACTAGCATCATCAACCACCTTCTAAAGCTTGTTCCCGTCTCCCAGTTGACCATAATGAAATGCTTGCTGAAAATTCTCCTCTCGGTGTAACAGTCTGACATGCAGATCATAAGCAGCCGGCAACTCTGGAGCAAACCTTTACGGGGGGGGGAGTCTTAATGCTGATCTTATATGCATCCGTTGAAATCGAATACCGTTTCGAAGTATGTTCATCCCACATACGGATGCAAAGAAAAATAGTTAGTTACATGAAGTAATGTAGAGAGGTAACGGCTAACAGATGCATAAGAGGGCCATTGCAGCAGCCCACCACAGCGGCGCCTCACATGTGATGGGCGCCCATCTTTCAACTGAGAATTATCTTGCAACGGAATTGCCGAAGACGATGTCTTATACTGCTATCAGAGAGGGCCTTTACTCAGAGTTATCCTCTGTCTACCTGGCGATGTTTGATCTTCGGAAACCAGTCGATGAGATCACGATCCCTCATTCTGGGTCTGGACCGGGTATAGCTTGGGCTAAACGTGATGAGCTGGGTGAAGCAACGGCTAGGATGATTGTGGCATATGTAAGAACCCAGAAAGGTTCAGTTATCTTAATCAGGTGGTGCTCTTGTCTGGGCCACGGGCGTTATCGCTGGAGGAAACCGTGAGGGTCCTGGGAAAGCTAATTGGAAAGTGCATTTATATCACGGGAGATCTCTATAGATGGATATGCCTCTCTGCCACAGGTCAAAGACGCATTCACCTTTCATGGCTTGAACCTGACGTAGGAATATACGACTTGTTAGGAGGCGTTTCGACCGGGCGAGGCGGCAGTGTTGTCTCTATTAGGAGAAATTCTAGGCAGAGAACCAGAGGAATTCGAAGCAACTGTGAGAGGTATGCTGGAGAGTTAATGGATATTACTAGGATATCTGGGGCAGGATTGTAATATCTTGACATCGTTGTCGAAAGGGGTGTCGTAGCATGAATGACATACTTGAGATGATAAGAAGCTACACGAAAGATTGTAGGTCTAATTAATGTGATGTTGGGGATGATCTTTTGCCTAGAATTCTATAAGATATTCTCTAAGCAAGTCGATGCTGATCTACAATTTTGCGCCAGTCGTGGAAAAATTTGGTGATTTGAGTAAAATCTCTGGGAAATACAATGGGAGGGAATGATATTAACGCGCAACCACCTGGGCTAATCACACAAGACAAAGAGATTCGGAATGTTGTTGGGACATTACTACTTTACGTCTCTTCCGCCCTTATGTTTGTGGTTCCGAAGATTGCGCATCCGTTTCTACCAATATGACATTCCGACGACGTTTTGCACAGCCATACAACGGTAGACGGACAAGTTTTCCGTGTAGATTAACCCTATCAACCAATTCCCCTAGCAGCCGCAGGTGTATTAATATATTCGATCTGATTCCCTCGCTCAAGAACAAAACGATCGATCACAAAAGCACGCTGTGGATTTCTGCTGTCCAGACATAGTCCTATAGTTCACCTGAGCAGTCAATGGCTCATCATGACGTTCTAAGATGATCTCTATACATGAATCGATTGTTTTTAGCATCTTAGACAACAATTTTTATTTTTTATGCAAGGGATCCCTTGGTACTTATTCGCATCGAGGTATTACATCCTACATTTATATCACGCCTCTATTTCAAACTCCCCTTCTCAACCAAAAGGAATCGGCATTCCACAATCCCGACTGATTTTCTTATACATCCCACTTACCATCTGGCAACATTCCAATTCGGTGCAACATGGCAAAGAATGCCATTTCCCCCGCACCCGGTTCTAGCTTGCCATCTACGAAGAGAACCTATGTGTTCGTCGTCCTCTTCCCGATCCCCTACCCACACCCCTCTGGGATGACGAGCTACACGCTGATATAAACATCCCCCCAGCTCGACCCGGTCTCGGGTTGGGCTTTGACCACGGTCAGCTCACACCACCATTGGAAAGATCGGGAGATCCCGAATTGTGGGACTGTGCGCCCGACAGTACCCGGACATCGAGTTTGGATACCAGCTTGCATGATGATACTATCAGGCGATGGTTGAACGATATGCCTAGCGCTGCGCAACAACTGGTTGCGGTTGGCCTTACTGTCAACAGATACTGTGGAAAATGGAAGCAGGCAGGTCAGTGTAAAGTGGCGAAATGTGGACAGCCTTCTGCGAGACGGCGGAGGCCTTCTACTGGTGCTGATGGGAAGACGCGGATGAGGACGGGAGAGGTAAGTGATAGGTTGGCTGAGTCGATAGCTTGTTTGCATCTTTGAGATGGTCTTTTTTGTATTAGGTTTAGCTCTCCTTTTGTTTGTATTTATATACTGCAAATATTATTCGCGGTTTCAAGGTAGAAGAAGGCTTTCGCTGTGCAAGGCGAGAGATAAAGGACGAGCTTGGATATACTATGCAACATTATCCCGGTAATACAAGACACCGGTATACAGATTCAGATTCAAGATTCATGCTGTAAATATTAATGCTAGCTGCAGGCAGAAGACTGGTTTGTACATAGTCCTCATCTTTGTTAGGGCTCCAGGAGGGGCGTGATAACAATGACATCACTCTGACGCGACGAGTCGATCAACACCACATCGATCAACAAAATATTCCTTCTGTATCCAAGAGGTTCAAGTCCAGGTTTCGCATTTACCAGACGTAAAGACAACAGAGGTTGCATAGCATCATGGCAGGAATCCTCGATTTCGTCCAGAAAATAATCAACACCGCCATCGCATTCATCCAACAAATACAAGGCCGTCACGTAGGATGGCTAACATTCAATCGAAAGACAGGCGACTTCACGCGCGAACAACAACCTCTTTTCAAGAAACTCAAGCTTCTATTACTCTTCAATCCACTGACGGAGTGGATAGACCGCACACATTTGTTACGACTATGGACCCATGAACGGAACATCAGAGAGGGTGCGATATCCCCACCAGGATAGGATACCTTCGCGTATCTAAGAGTACCATTTCGACGTGAAATAGTAACAGTAACAGGCATCGTTGAAGGAAAACCGCAGTCCCACTCGAAAATCAAGACCTTCATCGAAACCTACAAAATCAACATGGCCCACTTCGAACCGTCTGACCCCGAGGCATACGAAACATTCGAAGATTTCTTTATCCGAAAACATGCGCCTGGCGCGAGACCCATCTATGAGATGGACGATCCTACGAAGGCTGTTATCGTGTCCGACTCGCGTGCGGTGGTGTACCCTACCGTGGAGGCTACGCGCAAACTTTGGATCAAGGGTAACGAGTTCACCATCGCCAATCTGATTCGGGACAAGGATCGGGCGGAAAGGTGGGATGATGCAGCTGTTGCGAGCTTTCGTTTGAGTCCGCAGGATTATCATCGGTTTCATTCTCCTGTTGAGGGGACGGTGAAGTGGTTTAAACAGATTCCGGGGTACTATTATCAGGTTGATCCGGTTGCGTTACAGAGTTCGGTTAATGTGTTGACTGAGAATGCGCGGTGCTGTGTCGCGCTTGAGAGTAAGGAGTTTGGGGATGTGCTGTTTGTGGCTATTGGGGCGACGGACGTGGGTACTGTAGAGTAAGCATGCTTGTATTGAGGTCAAGGGGATGTGCTAACTGTTAGTATAGGATTCATGAGCATATAAGAGAAGGACATCGTGTGGAAAAAGGAGATGAGATTGGGCTGTTCCAGTTCGGTGGGTCTAGCATTATAGTGGCTTTTGAGCAAGGCCGTATTCAATTCGATGAGGATTTGGAGAAGCTCAGCCATCAGAAGATCATGGTTGATGTCGAGGTTGGAATGAGTATGGGTCGTTCTACAAAAGCATGAGGCATACGCTGTAATCGCCATTTGGATGCCATCGTGTCTTTCCTTGCGTCGCTTTTTAGCTTTTATTGGCTAAGAGGGAATAAGTTGTGAATCTCCCTAGCGCTGATCATGTAGTAACCCATATGTATTATGTTTGCTTTGGCAGAGTCCTGAATGTTATTATACAAGATTGTTAATTTTATTACTTATTAATCGTGAAGAGCGACTCGGTCGAGTCATCAAAAATAATCATGCATACAAAATTCCGATCAATCGTCCATCTAATACCATCTGTTGGAATATATATACGAGGTGTACAATGTGATGGCTCGCCTGCATGGTTTACGAGCAGGAATCCTGCCGAATATCGGATGTCTAGGGTACCGATGTTCGCACCTTACTTTTGCATGGGAAAGCATGTCCCCATGCCTCTGTAAAATGGCCGGTGTTTTCCATAGGTATAGAAGAGGTAGAGAGACTTTATCGATTCTAATTCACATCTATTAAACTGCGCTAGTTCTGTCAACTAGTTATAAACGGTGGATCGATCTGCTGCGGCCGAAGTACTTTCGCCGAACCCTCGCGGCATTGGCGGTTCCATTTTTCCAACAGGTATATGAATTGACTATAGCACCGCTGTTGAGGAATTCTAACACACAATAGTTCTCCGGGATTAATGCGTTTGTGTACTATGCACTGAAATTCTTCGAGGCGCTTGGGCAAAGCAACGATATCTCGCTGATTCTTTCCGGTATAGTCAACATCTGCCAGCTAGTTAGTGGTATACCCATACTCATGTACCTGGACCGTGTTGGTCGACGGAACCTCGCGATAATCGTGGGGATCTTTGTGTGGATACCGCGCTTGGTGATGGCAGGATTGGTCAGCCGATAAAGCAATGACTGGCCATCACATAAAGCGATCGGCTGTCCTCGTGGCACTTATCTCTAAGTATTCTTTATTGCTTACGTTTCAACATCGAACTAACATTATGTCAGACGTATACGTTATGTATTCCATATCCAATGGGTTTCTCGCTTGGATTCTGCCGGCTGAAGTGTTGCCCAACTCGTAAAAAGGGCAAAGGGTGCTGGTGTGGCCACCGGAAACTTTCTCATCGGTCTGGTCGTGCCAGAAATGCTCTTTCAAATCGGCCGGGGAACCTTTCTCTTCTTCGGACTGTTTTGTGTAGCGGCGGCCATATTCTCATTCCTGTTTGTTCCCGAGATCTCAGGCAAGTCTCTGGGCAGATAGCAACGCTGTTCAGAGATGATTTGGGGGATGATGAGCAAGAATCACAACAGCAGATTGAGAAGGAGACGGTGGAATGTGCAGGCACTAGACCTGCAGTACTGTTAGAGAAGCCACACCTGTCACTCAGTATGGCAGAGTATTGATCCGTAGTAAACAGAGTTCGTTTGGAGTTGGAAAGTGTCAAAAGAGCCTAAACCCAGAGAGGAAGGTGCTTATGCACCGGACTTCAGTCATGTGGGTCTGGGGTAGTTGTCAATGATTAAACAAATACTATTTCTCCGCAACAAACCTACCATCCCTAACCAATATCATCATCATTTTCTTGCTTTCCTTCCACCCCCTTGTGTCCTATGTTATTTAAGTACTCCATCACATCATGCCATGCTTATATATTTGTGTTTAAGCATAAGACCGTTAAATGTTAACGTTTCCTCTGACTCAGTATGAATTCGTAGGGTCTACGTGACTACGTCTGGTTAAACATGGAAATCTGGACCGGAGTACTACGGCTGTGTCCTGTGTCTCTCCATGGATATTCCATTCAACTCACCTTGCAAGTAATTGGCACGCTTTAACCTGATAAAATTGCTTTGGTCGGGGTATCGTCCTCCGATGTTCGCATTTGCCGATGTTTGCGTCCGACGTCAGAGGTCCCACGTCGCACGGGGACAGGAAAACAGGACGACGGAACGATCCGCTCCATGTGGGAGGGATAAGCAGCAGGTAATGGCTTAGCTTTTTCAATCAACATGCTTGGCAAAAGGCTTCCATTCGGGGCTTGTGGTGTGAGGTTACCTACCTACTAGTAACCCCCGCAAAGGCCATATTGTTACGACAGGACTGATGTCTTCCGAAAGCAACGCATTGAAGTCTGCGGGATGTTTTTCGGAACCAATGGCAGTGTCCCAGGTTAGACCATATCCTATGGCACGGTAATTCTTGGACACGGTTGTCTGCTGGCGCGGGATAGTTGAAGCTTCCCCAGAGTCTGATGTGGGGTTGAGAAAATGCGGGGACAAAGAGCTTTCCCCAAACAAGCCCGAGATACAAACGATGTGGAGACATCTTCCTACAAAGTCCATATACTACCTTCCTTTTCCTTTACTCCTCTATATAACGTTGTAATTCTCCCGATGTTTACCCGATGACCAATACGGTGATGCCAGTCAGTCATGGGGTTCTGGGAATAGTCGCCGTACTTGGGTGTTGCTACAGTGGTATGCGGGGGATAAATAGTGCAGGGCTCCCAGTGTTGCCAGGTTGGTATCAGCAACACGCAAAATGTATACCATTACAGGGCTGGCCGGCCTTTTGGCCGGCCTTTCTCTCTGCTATGCTGCCCCGACACTGGAAAACATTACCAGCGACTCTTACTTCTTTGGACAATCGCCCCCTGTTTATCCATCTCGTAGGTTGAGGTCATGCACTTGGCGCCCCCCTCTTACTAACTAGCGCCTTTAGCGGAAGGAACAGGTTCTGGGTCATGGGCCTCTGCCTACGCAAAGGCCAAACAATTGGTCGCAACTCTCACCCCTGAGGAGAAGGTGAATCTCACTGCTGGCGTCAGTGCGGATAATGGCTGCTCCGGAAACATTCCGGCAATTCCGCGAGTGAACTTCCCAGGGCTTTGCGTGTCGGATGCCGGGAATGGCTTAGTGGGTCAATGAAGCAAGATATCCGAGACAATGGCTAATTTGTCTAGAGAGGAACCGACTTTGTTAATGCTTGGTCGAGTGGAATCCATGCTGGTGCTAGGTAAGTCTTTCTCGAAGCTACCAGTAGTCCTTTGATTGGCTAATTGATGGCTGTGAATTTTTAGTTGGAACAAGTCTCTGGCGCAGCAGAGAGGCTTCCACATGGGGGGTGAGTTCCGTAGGAAAGGCGTCAATGTGCTCCTGGGCCCCGTGGTAGGCCCAATTGGTCGTGTAGCAGAGGGTGGTCGCAACTGGGAAGGCTTCTCCGTGGACCCATACCATAGCGGCCTACTAGTCTATGAGACCATCCGCGGCGTGCAGGCTGCGGGCGTTGGTACCTCGACTAAGGTAACTCGGTCCACATAAGGTCAAAACATGCGATGATTCCTAATTATTGGGTAGCATTATATTGCCAACGAGCAAGAAACTAACCGTAACCCGGAAACTGTTGCTGGTCTTAATATCGCCTCCGCCTCGTCTAATATTGATGACAAGACCATGCATGAATTGTACCTCTGGCCTTTCCAAGATGCCGTGCGGGCAGGAAGTGTGTCAATTATGTGCTCTTATCAACGCATCAACAACTCCTATGGATGCCAGAATAGTAAGACACTCAATGGATTGTTAAAGACAGAACTAGGGTTTCAAGGTATGTAATGGCCCGTTCTACAAGGTGTTCGAATACCGTAGCTCACAAAGAAAGGGTATGTCATGACCGACTGGGGTGCTCAGCATGGTGGAATCGCCGTGGCAAATGCTGGTTTGGATATGGTTATGCCCTCAACGACCACGTGGGGTTCTAATCTTACCACCGCAATTGCCAATGGGACAATGGAAGTGTCGAGACTAGACGATATGGCGACCAGGTTAGATTCCATTTCTCCAGAATCTTTCGTTCCTGTTTTTTGACTCTGCCAGAATCATCGCGTCATGGTACCAACTCAGCCAGGACACGAGCTTCCCGTCTCCGGGCCTCGGTATGCCAAAGGATCTATATGCGCCACACGAAATCATCATTGGGAAGTCCCCCGACTCGAAACAAATTCTTGTTCAGAGTGCCATTGAAGGTCACGTCATGGTCAAGAATACAAAAAATGCCCTCCCTCTGCAATCGCCCACGCTGTTGTCTGTCTTTGGTTATGATGCAAAGCCGCGCGAAAGTCTAGCCTACGCGTTGGAGTGGCTTAGCTATAGTCCTGCAACTCAAGAAAACCATACACTCTATGTGGGTGGCGGCTCGGGCGGTAATGCACCCGCATATATTAGTGCACCGTTGGACGCTCTCCAAGATCAAGCGTTCAAGGACGGCACGTCAATCCTGTGGGATGTCTCTTCCGAGGATCCGGACGTTGAACCAGCCTCAGATGCCTGCCTCGTGTTAATAAACAGCTATGCAACAGAAGGTTATGATCGTCCTGGCTTGGTGGATGGAGGGAGTGATGCGTTGGTGGCCAATGTTGCCGGAAAATGTAACAACACGATAGTAGTCATCCATAACGCAGGTATTCGCTTGGTCAATAGCTGGATTGACCATGAAAATGTCACTGCCGTGATCTTCGCGCATCTTCCCGGCCAGGATAGCGGCAGAGCGCTTGTCGAATTGCTCTACGGTCGTTCTAACCCCTCCGGTAAACTCCCATATACAGTCGCCAAGAGTGCAGAGGACTATGGGAGTGTGTTACATCCCACACAGCCTGAAGGTCAGTATGGCCTGTTCCCCCAGTCCGATTTTGCTGAGGGAGTATACATCGATTATCGTGCCTTCGACAAGCAGGGGATCACGCCACAGTTTGAATTCGGTTTCGGGTTATCGTACACGACCTTTGACTTCTCTGGATTGTGCATCAGCCAAGTCAGCAATGTTACTACACCATATCCACCTTCGGCTTCCATCGAGGAAGGTGGGAACCCTCACCTGTGGGACAAACTTGTCCAAGTGTCTGTAGATGTCAAGAACAGCGGATCTGTAGACGGTGACGAGGTCGTTCAATTGTATATTGGCATTCCTAACGGACCAGTCAGGCAGTTACGTGGGTTCGAGAAGGTGCACATACCTGCAGGACAGTCTGTAACAGTGGAGCTTGCCTTGGTTCGGCGCGATCTGAGTACCTGGGACGTGGAGGCACAGCAATGGTTGCTACAGTCGGGAGCATACCAGGTGTACGTGGGAAGATCCAGTCGAGACCTGCCCCTACAAGGACAATTTACGGTCTGAGTCTGTCATGAATTCGTGATATTATGGTTGTGTATGTATAATCAATATCAACACTATTAGATCAGTCTGCAGCCAAACTAGAGAAATCTAATTACTTGATATTTGCAACTGAACGGTTGTTGAAACTCATTGCTCTACTCCCCTGTGCCCTCTTTCACCACCTCGAGTTGGGCTCAGGTCAACAGTGAAGTTAAGTTAAATTCAATACGAGAAAAGAAGACCACTATGAAAGCTTGTCAAAAGCATGCATGCTTTACCCCATCGCATAGAAATCGTACCAAGAAAAATGTGTTACGGGAATGGATCTATAGGTTTCTCTGAAAATTGCACGCCCCGAAGAAGTGTTACTGCTATCGTAATAGACTACTCTGTATAGGAACCCGCGACAGCGGTTGTTTGTCTGCAGTGATGGGACATCAATGTAAATACCCAAAGATTATAAGATTCACTTTACCAAGTCCTGGCGAATGGCTAATTCTAGGGGTGTACCGCCACCAATATACGTGTCAGAAACCCTTTTCCCAAAACAACGTTCGTCAAGCGCAGAGCCCCAGCACTAAGACAAGTGATAGCTTATTTCCTTTTTCCCTGGTCTACCTAATCTTTCAAGAGGGAAAACCTACGCAGCGGTCTTTCCAGTGAGAAAATCTCAATCCCCACGCGACAATCGCCCTGAAAACTTATAGGCAGTCTTTGCCCCGCTAACTTTATCCAGGTTTACTCTGTATGACAACTTGGAATCTATACCCCAAAGTTAATAGTGTTCCTGATCAGTAGTTTTATGTTACTTGGGTGAAATAAAATTGATATGTGTGTGTGTGTGTGTGTGGATGTTTGATATATCATCCTCCCACGAGAAATTGAATTGGCCCACAACCAAGGCATAGGTCGAGAATTGATATAGGAGCCCTGCAGCGTAAGCTAATTACCGATACCTGGCTTGGAGCAGTATCCAAGTCCTTCCGAAGTCCAAGAATAATATGCCAGCATAAATGTCATATGCAAGTGTCTGTCAAAGCTCACGGCTCTTTATGGACATTAAGCTTGATTAATAATAATGTCATATTCAAGAGCGCTAACCGATATCCAAGTACATCTTCAAGGTCGTCACCGGTTCCTGTGCTTTTGATACAGCCAAACCAGGTCACTACCGATAGTGATAATGGCGAAAATAGATGTGACGGATGAGTTACATAGTAGGCGCTCCAGTCCAGATTTCAGCGAAGCTGAGTCGCCCTCTGTCTTGCCCTGTCCTACAAATCGCTCTTTATTTCGTGTATTAATTGATTAGCATCTGTACATGAGAAGTCCAGCATTTGTATATAACTCCTCGGTAAGTGATGCCGCCGAGATTAGGAAATCTTACCGCGGTATAGCGGCTTGCGACTTCCTCACAATCGTTAATTTCGTCGTAAGGCAGTAGATCTGTTGTAATTTTGAAGATCGGACAACCCAGTGCGAAGATGTCTATCTTTATAGACCGCGCAGAGTTTGGTGACATCCGATAGTGGTCCTCCTCCACAAAAGGCTCCTCATTGCCAATTGCGGAGCCAGAGATATCACAGAGCCTAATAGATAAGTCGTCGGCAACGAGGAAGTTACGTACGCTGATATCAGCGTGAATAACGCCATGGCTGTGTATTAGTGCGACTGAACCGGCAGCCATGAGTACCCACTATCTCGAATACGACTTTCTACATTTGTGTGGCTCTGCAAATATTAGCGGAGATTCCCAAGCAGTATATACGTGAAGTGAAGCCCTCGTTCCATGATCACAATGCATTGGAGGGTATTTGGGTCTTTAGGAAGAGCCTGGTAGATGACCTTTTTACGCTCTATGCAGAGGTCCGAAAAGAGTTCTTCATGTTTGATAGATCTGACGACATCCTCATTGCAGCCATGAACCTTGTGTCATAAGGGGAGTTTTAATGACTCGTCGCGATGATGGCAGTCCTGGCATATAAACCTTGATGAACCTATGCACAACGTGCCTTCGCATTTGAGCATTACGGGATGAGCGTTCATCAAGGTTGTAAAGGAAGTGGAGAGAGGGGGGGAGGGAGGTCATGAGAAAAGGGGTATCCTCGAGCACATATCCGGAGGACGGCTAATGGCCGTACATTTTTACCAGGTAGAATCACACGGCCTCCTTCTGGTACGAATATTCCGCTCACTCCTCTACTCGTCGTCGCATAACAAAAAAGCTATTTGAAAGTATCCCGCATTGGGCTCTTTCAGAGAGCTGTTCGGCTTGCCTACATGGAAAATGGAGATCCATGCACCTATTTACCTGAGGAGAATAAGCCGCACGCTAGCCTTGTTTACTCTTGAGCAGGTATGCAATAATAGTTTCTTATGGCAGACAACGCTACTTGTGAACTTGTTCTGCATTTGATTGCGGAAGAGTACAGTTACATGGGCAATATGTAATAAACCTTAGTTGATAAAACCCTAACAAAGAATCAGGCCTATTGAATTTCAAGTGATCGTCAACCTTTCACAGGCTATTTTGGAGCATGGTAAGAGTAATACCACTATCGATCATGGGGACGGTTCCATTCATATAGCTTGTCGCGGGGCTGCACAGGAACATGGTAGGCTCTGAAACCTCTTCGGGTCGAGCAGCTCTTTTCAATGGTTTTACTGGATAAAGTTTTTGTAGGTCTTACTACATTTTAAGATCACCTTTGTACCGAAGATCACCTTTGTACCGTACTGTATGAGTGCCCCTAGTCTGATTATGGTGGTAACCCCCATATTTTATTCTTGGACTGCAGGGTTCAGCCCAAATTTTTCTAAAATCATAGTAAAGTAACTGTCTTTTTTGTAGCGATGCGGACTTTTTGGTAGGAGAGGGCAGTGCGAGAGGGGTTGCATAGTGAATATTTATTTTCAGCACAGGCAAGGTGGTCGAGTGGTTAAGACGTAAGACTTGAATCCTGCCTGGATGAGATCTTATCCCTTTGGGGTCGCGCGTTCAAATCGCGTCCTTGTCGTTCCTTTTTTCTTTGTTTCCTTACCTAAAACAATATTAAAGTAAGTAATTATTAGCCACTAGATTTTTGATTATGTCATCTTTGGCAAGGTGGTCGAGTGGTTAAGACGTAAGACTTGAATTCCTATCTGGATGAGATCTTATCCCTTTGGGGTCGCGCGTTCAAATCGCGTCCTTGTCGTCCATTTTTTATGTTTTTTCAACATCTCGATAATACCCTAATATAACCCCCTTATCAATGTTAAACTTGAGGATCGTCGATTTTTGATGGTAAATTAAACCTATCTTACTTGGAGTATCCCTGTCATGGACATTGATCACGTATAGATATGGTGGTCTGCTTTCATGTTATCTTGTCTGAAGATATATATTCAGTATAGGTTGACGCGAAGTGTAGGCCGCCAGCGCGAATTCACATGCATATTCAGAACACGCAGTACCTTTCTCACTCCTCTCTACACCAGCTAGGATATGTATGGTTTAACACCAACAAGGATAAGCGGACCCAAGAGCCTACTCAGCAAAAGGATGCCAGGACGTTCTCGATTTCCTGGTTGCTTTGGAGCCAACATAGGCTGGCAATGGCAGCATTAGCAGAGCACGAGAGCTGTTGCTTTCATGCCTCAAGCGTTGTCATGAGTGAGAAAAAAATTTACGAAATAGGAACAGAGTACCCTGGAGAGGAATCCTTAAGGTATAGTAAGTTGCATTCATTTCTTAGCTATGTATGAGTCTAGAGTGTTGAAAGTACAATGCCGCCATTCAGAACAGTTAAACTATTTGTACCGCTCAGTGTGGCTATCTGGGGCGGCGAATAAATTGAGCCTGGTGTTTCACAAAATTACAATAAGGGGATTGAAAGTGATTCTGAGCCATTGCTGATAGTATTCAGATTTAACTGACTCGGTAATGATGGAAGAGGTTCTATTGATGAGACCTTATATCTGCATTTGTGCTGAGTCGTTCAACACAGATTCATTCTTCAGTAGGTCATTCAGGTTGCTGTTCACTGTTTTCACGACTGTTACTCAGTTGATTATCCTAAGATGATCATGAATGGGCTTCGGGGAAGATCTACCATAACTGACATTCGATACCCAAGTTGCCTATCCTAAACGCCTTTAAACCACTTGTGTGCTAATGCCTGGCAGGCCGTGATCCTTTTCTCTGGATCAAAGTTTGTCACAGATAAGACTTTTGAAGTCTTCATCCACGCCCTTCCAAAGGGAAAAAGGCCTGGGCGGATTGTCTTTAGTGAAACCATCCCTGATAACATCAAAAATGCGAACCTAGAGATTATCGCCAAGTTGCCTCAAAAATCCATTCAACCTGTCTTCATCTGCAAAGATATGAAATTTGGCGCGCACAATTACAAGCGCCAACGAATCCACCCCCCCCTCCAGCTCTTCCTCCCCGACGGAAAAGATGACGCGCTTATGCATCACATAGATACACTATATAAGAGTGAGTAACGCCCAAAATAGAAGATCTTCACCTCACCTCCACCAACCAACAATCTACTGCATCTAAAACCCCACAGAGTCACTAATGTCCATGCACATGAAGATAAAGTTTCAGACATTAGGATTTTCAGGGCTGATCTGTACCTTAATTCTGCTTTTCATATGGCGGTCTAAGGTTCTAGTAGACAGTATGATGATGATAAAAATCAATGTGAGTAATGTAGGGGTGAGAATAACCTAACATTATTATATGCATATGACCTCTTAGGACATCTCAATATAGAATGATCACTAAGCAAGGCACTTATGCATTTATAATAATTATAACCTCCATGAATTCAGTGCTTGACCCGGCCTACGCAAGGTGAATTACCATGGGGTCAGGCACCCGAAGATCAGCCTTTCCAGGGCTTCTACGCAGCTCTCCTCACTTTAGCTGCTTAGTGGCTGTGTTCAGCTCATATTCCAAATCCACCATTGTTAAGCAGGTGAGCATGTCTATGGATATTATTTTTCCTATATTATATTTCTATTGCTTCAGCTCCAAAATCGTCCCCGTTTAAACCAGGCCAAGAATACACGAAGCTAAGACCTACAAGAATCGACCGCGAATTCAAGCATATAGTTACAAAATGGTTTCCATGACTGGGGGCTATTTCTCTTCAAAGTAAACCTCAATTTCCATGGTTTTGTGAATCCCAGTCCTGAAATTGTTTTGCGTGCGTGGCGGATGGTTAATTGCACAAGGAATAGGGGATGTAAAGCAGCGAGTGTACAGCCCATTATCTGAGAGCGAGGTGACAGGGAGATGTGCGATCTTCGTAAGCAAATCTGCCATTGATAATTCAATATTTAGCTTTGCCGTGTACACTACCGGATGAAATTGGATGTACACGAGTTGGTTACGGAGGGACATGAGGCCGATTAAGAGCGCCTGCGGTAAGACATCAGTAACTGGGCCACGTATGAAATTAGTATAGAGAAGCTTACATCCAATACAATGGACATTACTATTAGATAGATGTTGAAGCGAACCAGTGACGTGTACTTGGATAGGCCGTGGCGCTTCACTAGTCGCTGTTGGACGACCCACACGAACCAGATATTCAACGCCGCATCCACTAGAAGAATTAATATCTTCGACGCCCTGTCCCAATACCTGTTGGCAACAACGTATTTCACAGACGGCGGGGGATCTAGGTGGGCAGGGATCCAGATGCAGAACACAGCAATGTTGATAAGAGTGATAAATATGGCAACCGACCACCGGACAACAATGACTCGGTCCTGCTTTTCTGCAACTACCATAATTCGATTGATAACAATCTGCATAAGAAAGTGGATCTCAAAGACCCAGAACGCGAGCAGCGAGAATAAAACCGGAATACTGCCTCAACATTCCTTCGGTCAGTAATGGATGACCTGGCAAACAAGCTAGGGGTGGTGGTGATAATCCCTTACCCGAGCGGTATAACCTGTTCAAGGAAGAGCCATCCGACCACGCCAATACCAATATTTGCCAGGATCTCGCCCCATACCATTAGGATATATGGACTGCGGTGCGGCCGCTGGTGAGAGATGGTTTGTTTGGTCGCCTTCCAAACAGTCAAGAACCCAAATCCCAAGGTGAAGCCAGCTGCGGCTCCAGCAATCTTAAAATCTGCGACACTAGCCGCCATATTGATAATGAGATAGGTTACGAGAACAGAAGAACTTTAGGCACCTGGCATGAGGAATGTGAAGTCGTCCGAAGGGATGGCCCCCTTTTTAGGTTGGAGGGATCTATCCATGTTCAAAGATGAAGACCCCGACCATTATCTCTCTTTTCGTTCGCAAACCAGCGAAGAAATACCAATTTTTAGGTTATAGCTGATCCGCATTGCTGTGAGGGTATCTACAAATCTATAAATCATCGATCCGTTGGGTGAAGTAATGAAGGCAGCCCAGTCTTTTCTCTCCTAGCCAGCTTTTGGACGAGGGCTAGAATGGCCCATAGCATGATGTTAAAAGCACCAGCACATATGTGGATTAATCAAAGTGTAGGTAATTAATTTTTGAAATCTAACATGGCCCCTCATTTGTCCCTAAAAAAGTAAACGCAGGTAACCCCAACTTTACCGGAATCTGTACGTAAAAACCTACATTACATTGTTGGACGGCGACTGATTGGTCAGGGCATGGTAGTAGCCGCGGCCGCATTTTATCAGGCTTCTTCAGAAGATGGTAATTAGTTAGAAATTGAACTCAATTAATTCACTTTGGAAGGCGACTTCTGAGTCCTGGATTGATCGACATCAGGGCACCAGAGGGCTGCCCGGCTGATAATTGAGGTAACCAGCCAAGATGGTCGTCACGAAGACAAGCAGTAAGTAGATGAAGCTAGTAAAAGCCTCACGAGAAGCAGGCTGAGGCCCTAACTGTCAGCCAGCCTTGGGCCCTCTGAGTCCCTGAGAATAGGAAATTGGACATTTCCAAACGCCATGTCAGGAAAATAATTAATAAACTAACCTAGGAAATCCTTAACAGTGCGTGACCAAATGGCAATATTATTCGCCGTAATTCAGGAAGGCGGATACAGATATCGAATATCCCTGGATTTGGCCGATATCCGTAGGTCGGATCCGCCCTTAGTTGTGGCCCTATGTATGCTCTGGAATAGATGCTCACAATCATACACAACGTCCTTAGCGCTTCCGTACGCCTCCAAACGACATCCCCTCAGCATCTGGTGGTTGTAGCGGGCCTAGATTTTGGTTCAAGAACCGATAATGTCAAGAAGTCAGCAGAAAGCTCAAATTGTTGCATTAGCACCTTGCGTGCAATATAGAGTCCAAACGTTCCACGGCTCAGCAAGCCGCCCACAGCCCTTACTCCCACATGTCTTGATATCCCAATGGTAAGGATCACTAATTCTCTGTCACATAATTTCCTTTTCTATTGTTCCAGAAGGTCCATCTTGATGAGGTGATCCAGAACTGGCCATAACTTAGGGCACCACACTGATACCGTTTGATAGCACTTTAGTCCAGTTCCGTGCTCGACATCGCCCCCAAATGACTATCCTGGAATGTGGCTTTCTTGAGTTCCACGGATCAAATTGAAAATTCCTTTGACTATACACCATAGCCTTATCGAAACGACCTCTACTACTAACCACGTACAGACAAGGTTTGAGAACATGACCCTAGTGTCAGCTTCCAAAGCGAGACTTCTACCACGCATTTCAAAATTAGCTAGCTGAATCACTGACCAACTAGACCTCGGCATGGGTAGACCCGCGGGTAGTGCCGAGGTCTTTTATGGCCAACCTATTGATTCCGAATAGCCCTCTCATTGGAGGAGACATTGGTTTGTAAAGGGGGGTCAGCTTTTGGCGCATCACGGACTCATTTTTGAGGCTCTTGGCGGGCCCCGAAAATGCGATATCCGCGCGACGAAAAAGATTAAAGTTCCAACATCTGTCGGGTCAGGAAGGGAGCTTTCTGCTGGCAGCCTGTTGCCACAATTAGCGGAGGATAAACGCTAGTCCATTTTACCTATTTATCTAACTCAAATAATGGTTCTCCACACATTGTGAGTTACAGAGCGAGTAGCTACCGTTCGTTTTTAAATGCAATGTCTCTCAGAAATAAGGTACGGCATAGTTCTACAACCGGCTATTTATTAAGTTGCTTGAAACAATTCTTGACTATGAACTTCGTTCCAACCTCACTTAGAACTACTCCTACACAATCACAATAGTAATCGTTCTTCCTCTGCATGATGCCGGTGATCGAAAGCGTTCCTTAGACGGACGATCTAGGGGCGATTTGATTAGTGACAGACCTTAATTGCACCACGTCACACGACATAAAGATACGACAGCGGATGTGCGAATTGGAAGCTGCATCGGTTTCGTTCAAGTCCCTGTTGGTATTGCCGGACCACTGCACATATTAGGCCCCGACGTGAAGGGTGAATACAATGCGCCATTAGCTACATGCGAGCCAACCCTGGTAGCCAGCTGCAGCCGGGGTTGTAAAGTCTTCAATGCCTGCGGTGGTGTGCAGTTCGAGGTCCTGGATGAAGCCATGTCTCGCGCCCCGATGTTTCTTTTCGAAAGTCCCGGCCATGCGGTAGCGTTTGCTCGGGTTCCATCTTTCCGAACTGAATTTGCCCGATGGGCCGAGTCGACAAGCGGATACGTACGGCTACAGGAACTCGACGCTTCGATTATCGGCTCCAGTGTTCATCTCTTTTGCAGCTACTTTTGCGGCAGCGCTGCTGGTCAAAATATGGTCAGCAAGGCTACGCAGCACGCATGTGAAATGCTACGGGATTCCAAAGACGCAAAACAGTTTCACATTAAAGACTTCATTGTTGAGGGCCAAATGGCGTCGGACAAGAAGCCCTCATGGGGAAATGCCAAAAGAGCTAGAGGAGTCGAAGTGCTTGCGTGGGGCACTATCACAAACTCTGCCTGCCAAGAGATCCTTGGCTGCAGTACCGAGCGCCTGTATCGTACCCAAATGGCCTTGAAGGAAGGTGGAATACGAAATGGCCAGTTCGGCTGTAATATTAATACGGCAAATATTGTGGCTGCTATTTTCATCTCAACTGGTCAAGATGTAGGCAGTGTGGCAGAGGCTTCCTGGAGCCATCTGACATCCGAATACGACTACAAAACGAAGGAATTGAAAACGACGCTCTATTTCCCCTCCTTACCAGTTGGTACTGTGGGTGGGGGAACGATTTACCCATCACAGAGAGAATGCCTTGGCCTACTGGGGTGCGCGGAGCCCGCGGGCAAGAGAAGACTCGCCGGCATGATTGTTGCCTTTGCAGTTGCATTGGGCACGAGCACAAGTGTGGCAATCGCTAATGATACATTCACCATGAGCCATATGAAGTTAGCTCGGGAGGAAAATGATGGCCGTCGGGCAGTAAAGCTGTAGACTAAAAGCCCTCAACCCTCCATCTCCAAAGCGGAAAATTAAAATTATACAGGTCAGATTTTATTTCGGCGGTTGACCAGGTTACAGGTAAGGTCATCAAGCTGAGTGTTTCTCTAGATCAAGTGCGCTTGGAGCCATTCATGGAGGCCAGATACGCTTAGTTGATCTGTGAATCGAAAGAGTACTTGTTAGATACAAGCCTGGGTCAAGAGACCATTAGTCAATATAATATAACAATGGAGGAGCTGGACCGGTTAATTGAAGCTGAGACACCAGCGACCTTATAGAAGATACAGGCAGCGCAGGCAATGCCCTCCAAGGTAAGAAACCGTTTGTTAATATAAAAAGCATTCTTGTCTACTATGGAACTGAGCAACCTGTCAGCCCCTGAAGACGCCCGGGCCAAAAGCGATTCTTTTACGACAATGATAATGCGACTTAAAGATGGCTCTCGCCTTTCCTGAATAATCTTCAAAACGCCCTCTATGATCTCTATGGGGGGCTTTCCTTGGTGGAGGCGGAGGATGAGTATGAACTCCAAAGGATGAAAAGATATAAAACGGACAGGCCCGTAAATCTAATGGAATCATCCAATGAAGTTTGACAGGACACTGTGTAGGAGCTAATCGACCAATTCCTTGAGGATGGCTGAATTGTGGAAATAATACGTACTTGTCAAGTACTTGCAAACTAGCTATTGAGCACTTGGGGAAAATCACGACAGAATTTGGCCTTTTCAGTAGAGATTTCTATAGCACCGCATCTTTCAAGTTCAGATTGAATCTCACCATTATAAAGCTTTTCAAGAAATAGTATGTCAATACTACCTACCATCTTTGCTGATTAGGCTGGTGTAATGGCCACATGATCAGAGCTTGTATTAGCACATCTAATATATTTATCGAATCCAACAAGAGGGTTCTACAGAGTAGAGAGTAAGTACTTATTAATCAGTTTAAAAGCGTTTCTTCTATTCACATACTGCAAAAGGACTTGTTGTGAACTCGGGGCTGCATGCTTTATTCCAGTTATTATAAGATCGAGGATCCAGGCTTCCTGTTAGGCATTGATGCAAGAGACCTGCAAATGCTGCAGGAGTTGCTTCACCAACGTACATTGAGAATGCCGGCGAACCGCGAGGCCAAAGCCATGCACTACCCCCCATTAGTGGGTTTTGGACACTGGTATTGTAGTTCGGCAAAAAATCTCTTGATTCTGATTCACTGATATATCCCCAGTGACATCGAAATGTCGATCCTGACGGCGGGACCTTTCCTCGCGAAGCTGTTGGTTCTCGTCCAAAAGTAGCTCTAAGTAGCTAAAGTAGAATAGTCAGATGTCGCCTATTGCTAGCATTATACAGCTAAAACCCTTTCTATGAACCTCTCGTTGATCCTAATCTTGCGATCGCGCGACACATATCCACACTGGTCAGCCAACCCAGCCTCCTGACACTTGGAACACGGCTTCTCGCCGGTGCATTTAATTTTCTGTGCATGACATCTCGTACAACTAATCGAAACGCTAACCCCAGATATTTGGCAACCTGCCAGAGAGATCCTGTGTAGCACATACGCAACATTCCTTTTTCTCGGCCTTCTGTACTCGTAACCGGCCCGCCCGGTCATGACTTGGGCGCTCAGTCACTTCGGCAATTGTTTATCGGTGCTTGGCCTCCACATTCGAAGCGATGGGCTTTTTCCCATATGAGCAGTGATAAGAAGAGAGGGGCACGAAGTTTCACTTAGGGAAAGGTTGGCTCTCAGTTGAAGTCGGCTGAGTTGAGTCGGTGGAATTAAGGTTGAGCAACACCCACCACCTGGTAAAACTGCTCACTCTATGTACTCGGTCGCGCTACGGCCAGAATCTTTCAGGTAAACCTTGATTGACTGGGTAGCCTAGTGGCAATTGTAACTTAGAGATATCAGGGAGATCACACCAAGGTTCTACTGACCAACGTTTGAACACGGCTGCACGGCAACATGGGCTCGACTTGATGAGTTATCAGAAGCCGAGGTTTAGATAAACGATTTGATTTGCTACTTTTAAGTAGCCGTTCTACCCAGTCTCCATTCTATGGGTAACCCGACCCAATCAGTCAAATGAATGTGGGACCTTAAAAAAATATAATTTATAAGCACTCGGTTTTCGGTGACCCGGGCCTCACCTTGGGATGGAGCGGGCTCACTATCGCCTTCAACCCGACATGGTCGGCATCAGCACTTCCAGTCCTTCTTACAATTATCACAGGTAAACGGTGGTTTTTGATGGTGAACCGTGATAAATCTTTACGCAGTCTTAGGCAGATCTGCTTCTTAGAGTATGGACAATCCGCCAAAATGCTCTCGGTTAGCATCGAGCCGATTGCATCAGAACAGGAGCCACGCTAGTTTGAGTAAACATACTGGATACCAAGAGGATAAGCGAGGGACGGCCAAGTACCGCGGTATCACCGAGGTAGGGTCAGCGATTACGCTCTATTACCAGCTGACTGTTCTAAATATGGTTACTATAGCATCGTCGAATTCAAATGCGTGAAGCACAGCGAAAGTATCGATTTAAGAAGGATGCCACAATCTCCGTATTACAGCAAAGAAATGCAGAATTGGAAAGCACACTGGTGGCGATGGGTTCTACTATTGCGAAGCTTCAGGACCAAATCGCCCTCCTGCAGCAAGTCGAGCACAAAGCGGAAGCCATGGCATCTCTGAGGACCACCGCTGAGCGGCTCCAGGCCGACGTCACGAAGGCGCAACGACAGCCAGGTAGTGCACTGTGCGTGGATGGGCGCTCTGACTTTCATCATGATTATAGGGTACATTCAACATTATGGCAGACCACACTTGGAGAGCAGATTTCATCTCGCCCAGTATCCGCGTTAGGGTATGAGGTTTTGAATGAGTAATGGGCTTTTAAACACTGCACTTAGATCTCACCACAGCATTCCACGTTGGACACCACGCTTTTCTTCAACCGTTTCAATAAGACTGTCCTGAAACAATTTGCTACAACCAATTCCATTTGCGTATAGAGACTCTGATGGGTTTAAAATTGCATTTACATAGCTAGCTAAAGTCTCTCGAACCCTGGACAGGAGGCTATACAAAAGAAGCTGTAACCACAGATACATTAATCCACTTCAGGCCTTGGTTTAGCTTGCATCGCACCAGTCCACAACGAGCCCGGATTCAGCCTTTGTGGATATAGCTTTAGCATTTCACGGTATACTTCCTCCGCCGTAGCACACTGCCCTATGATCCGTTCAAAGTTCACCAGATATTGTCTGGTTTCGGCGACAGCGGATGGCGCAAAGCCAGCTTCAGGATCGCTGTGACCTCCAACAACGGCTTTCGCGCCAAGTGCAGCAATCTTGTCAAGGGCTGCGATCCATGCCAGACGTGCTGCCTCTGTTCCAGTCTCTCCCAGATATGGATGGGTGTTGTTGTAGACCGCATCACCAGCCACCACCAATCCAATGGACGGCACCCAGAGTACCGTGGAGTTGTCACAATCAGTATGTCCCACTGGTACAACGATCAGTCTCTCGCCCTCCAGCTCAATCTGATCATCTGTCGTAGCATCTGCAGAGATAAAACTTGTTGGTATCTGCCCGGGAAACAGTTGGTTCCAAAAGCCTTCCACTCGGGAGGGGGCTGACTCGGCCTCCATTCGTGAGATAACCTCTGGCCTTGCCACAATTTTCGCATGCGGAAAGCGCTTCAACAAGTTTGAACTTCCAAAGAAATGGTCTCCATGTCCATGGGTGATGTAGATCGTAGTCAGGACTTTACCGCTGGCGGCCACCCAATCCACGAGAGCTTCGGCAGCCTCGACCGTCAGCTGTGTATCGACCAAGACTGCATCCCTCTTGCCGTATATCAAGGTTGAAGTCGTCGGTACCCATTTCAAATGGTCTTGACCCGGGGGGGTGGATCGATTTACACCGGGACGCTTGCTATGAAAGACTTTGAACTCAAGTCCCATAATGAAGATAAGACAAAAGGTAAATAGTGGATTCTTCTGCAACAAAGGAAATCTTAGTTATTTGAGTTCAAAGTGTAGTGGATTTCACAGTAGGTCAAAATTGTTGAAAGGAGGAGCGTTTATCATCATTATTATACGCGTTTCCCGCCGAACGGACCTCGGATGGATGAGGCATCAAACAGATTCATCATTACCTAGCCCATATAGTAACGTAGTTGGTAGATTAAAAAAAGAAGGTTAGTATGATGACTCATCAAAGGATTTGTAATATTTCTTCTATAGTGACATCTTGTTATTTACTGCTGAATATAGAGACCGTTCGCTTACGGACTACGCTCTAGACCCATCCACTCCATATATCATACTATCAACCGAAAATAAACTGGAATATCATTTATTGTGACACCTCTGGTATCCGGGTATTTTCTGCGGCCTAGTCGTATATTTTGGTTGATACATACTCTGTAAGTCCGGCATCATGATCATGCTCTACCGCAAGTAGCTAAGGAAGTACCGGCATCGAATATATTTCGGCCGATTGCCTGCGGTTTCCTGTTATATTTCCTTTCTATATACCCTCTGTATTTCCCTATGTCGTTAGGAGGTCATTTCTTCTGAAGGTGGCTATCAATCCCAGGTTGATGAAGATTAAATCTATATCAAAAGTTCTGGAACCGACTCAGAGCAATACATATGGATCATTCAATTGCGATTAAAGTGAAATCAGCGACATCGCACGTTGTTTTAGCCAAACGGTATATTGTCATACTAGGGAATCCTACTCATGAGGGATCAGATACACCAGCTATCAGTAATTCATACTAATGTAGAAGAGGAACTATATGTATAGATAAACAACGTCGCGTGCTAACTTAGCAGTAGTACATATCCCAGTGCTCATCCAATAGAGAGTTGAGAGGTAATCAAATGTGACGATCACTAGGCACGAAGAATAAAATCGACACCAGCAAGGACATCGCCTATGAAGTCGCCACTTGGTGGAGGGCATCCAAATGCCCAGAAAACATGCGGCAAACCATGATATTGGTGGAGCCTTACAGGAACCCTAGGATTGCATAATTAGTCCAGGTATGTTTACCCGATGGCCTGTCAACGCAGAGGTGCGATCTAGTACTTACCCAGCCTGTTGTAGTGCATTAGCCATGAGAATACCATCATCCCGTAGAGGGTCTATTTCGCAGACAGCGATATAGGTGGGTGGAAATAGGTTCAAGTGTTGACTAAGAAGAACAAAGACCCCCGGATCGTCTTCCTTTGCTTCCACCGATTCTAGAAGGATCAGTATTCATAACTGGAGTTCAAAGCTTTATGCTAAAGACTCATACCTAGGAAGGTAGCCATGGCATGTGCTGTGTTCACTGGTCCATCGGCGCATTCCTGGTGGGACCGATGGCTGTCTGTATGATGTGGAGGAACATTCTCGTGGTGGACAGTCAGTGGCACTAGCGCAGCGACACCTTTTATTTCAGATCGCCGCCCTTGCTCAATCAGCAAATGTGCTGTTGCTAAAGCTAGATTCCCACCAGCGCTTTGGCCGATGGTAAAATAGCGATTTGGATCACCTCCGAGCTTTGATGCGTTACCAATTGCCTGAGCGGAAAATACTGCTTTAGCTGAAGTGCTCTTCAGTGCCAGAGAGAATCGTCGTGCTACATACCCAGTCCCATGCAGCAACTGCATCCTCAACCTGGGCTGGAGATTTGTGTTCTGGGGCGAGTCTGTATCCGACAGAGACAATCAGGCAGCAATAGCGTTCAACAAGCATCCGACAAAAGGGATCTTCAGAGTCCAGGTCCCCACAGCAAAATCCGCCGCCGTGGAAGTAGACCCCGACAGGGATAGGCTTCGTCTCTTTCACCCGTTTATAGACCCTCACCATTACATTCTTATTCGCCATTCTGTCTTCTGTTGATAGTGTTAGCAGCTTTCGTTTCGATTGATTGCACTAGTGCTAACCTACCCACATGCACATTTGGGGTTAAAGGGCTTGCTGCATTTGTCTGCTCTGCAAGCGCGCGGTATTGTTCTCTCATGGAAAGTGCGTCCCCCACTAGCTGTGGACGAGATCCCAACATCTCCTCTACCTAGATTATATGAGGACAAGTGCTCCGACGTTCATGATCGTTGACTTACCTTGGCCCATTCTTCGGCTAAAAGTGCTTCCATTTTGATAAGTGCCCACGTTGCTTCTCTGTAACGGTACCACCTTTCCGTGCTTAATGTATACTAAACGCTCTAAGTGCACGAGGACTTTTCTATATATAACTGCTACATGATGAGTTATCCTTAGCCGAGGAATGGTTTAATGATCGTGTTTGATGACAAATCGCATGCGCTAGTTCCATGGACTCACTACTAACTAGGGCAGCCACTCGCTCTATGGTGTGGATCGGGGCAGTGGTCTGGCCAAATACATCAATTTTAGTTGTTCTGCCTTCTGTGTAAATGGAGTTCCAAAGTCTGGTGTGCTTCCAGCCGTTGCAAGAACTTGGCCCAACAACGACCCTAGATAAGGCCTTGAAAAGGTGAGTCATGGCTTCCTACGCATACAGAATAGCACTGGCGGGCTTCGGACTTTTGTATAAACGCCGTTGTGGCCAAAAAGTAATATTGCGTTACCGAGATGTGAGTGCCCACCCCATTGCTGCGCGCAACCATAATTGGCTAGAGTAGGAATAATGAAGCACAGGAAACCGATGGAATATGTCTATAAAAAGCTTCATAGATCCCAAAACATCTGATTGTACGAGATATCGTGCGAGGATTGACATATATTTGTGGTGGCTGGCAACTTTTGCCCTAAACCCAATCATGTAGCTCTTCTCCATATGCGAGTGCCGCAGTAAAATGCTACACAAGGCTCGATAGCTTCGCTCCCCGGAAACTATGGCCTGGAGTATGAAAGGTAGAAAATGAAGTGACAGTCTAATATTACAACAATCCTGATATCGAAAGTGGAAAGGACTCAATGGATGCGATGTTCCTTCCACCGGCAATACATGATATATCTTTCCTTCGCTTCATACTTTGGCAAATGCACCTTAGGTTCTATCGCGTGCATTTATAATCATCAGCGTTGTTGCTATTAGTACAGCAAAGTTAGCATGTTGTAACTTACCATAAGATATTCACGACTAAACGTACATTGGCTTCATCATTAATGGGTTTTAGCCAGGTTCTCGAGGATCAGCTGTCTCCCCCTTTCTTCGTCTCTATTAACTCGAATTTTGGCACCTTCCATCGTTCTCCGGAACTTTTTGTTCATAGAGTGGATGGCATCCAGAAAGCCTGTTGGTCCAAAGTTTTCATCAAAGGCGAAATGATGAAAGCCATGCTGCAAGTTTGAAGGCATCCACGGGATATTATAGCCGGAGTGCGTACAAATTGTGCCGAATTCTAGAAGGAGGAGGGTGAAAACCGCCTACGACCAATGATGACGGACAAGTACGATGCCCAGCATGTTGGGCAATAGATTCGAACAGAGATGATCAGTCATGGTGCAATAGGTCGATGCCAGCCCAACAGGTGCCGTGAATTTGTGGTGTTGCTTATGAAATAACGGGTATAGGCTCTGGGGAATTGGTTGACTGGAGAGATCGACCGCCACGAAGCGTTTTCCGTTGACACCAAGGGTGCGGATTCTCGCAGATTCTGTAGAAGGCATGGGGTGTTGGTGTGATATGATATCGAGAATACTTGAGTGTCTTTCGCACAGAATCCATCCCAATTCTAAAGGCGGAATGACTCGCCTCGTTTATATGGCTCGCACTCCCCGCACATGCTAATATCTTGTCGGTATGTGCCGCGGTAACTCAGTCAGGGTTTTATGCAGCTATCCAGGGTCCTAGATTAAAACAGCAGACCTTGCGACCTTTCAGTCCAGTTTTTGGTTTAGCTTCTTCGCGCACGCACTGCTCCCTAAGGCCACCGGTTAAAGTAAGGTTGACCGAAAAGAACACAGTACACCAAAGGTTCTCAGCCAAAATCATATCGTTTGATCATATAAATACCCTCCCGTGCTTTGGATGGTGAGACTGGGCTTGGTGAGCAAACAAGGGCCATTGAAATGCTCAATTGTATAGTAACCGTCACATATTGCTCTTTTTGGATTAGCCGCAGCTAATTTTCGTCGATATGCGCCACATGAAAGAGAGGGCTTTGGCTATCAAGGAACTCTTCGGTCTGAGTGTCGTTTGCGCCTGTCGGAGATCTCTCTTGAAATCACTTTTAAGGACGAGCCTTTGAAGTCATTACCTGAATATTGAACGGGTGAGCAAATCGAAGGAGAAGTACTCATCCCGTCATGTTGGGTTATAGGGCCAGGCCAATTGAGACTCTGTTTACGGGGTAGGTGCAGTATCCTGATTCGAAGTTTCGATCACTTCAGAGGCTAAGCGTTCAAGTAGGCACAGTGACGGTAGCTGTGGAAACAACGACCTTTCTTCAAGCCGAATCATTCTCACACACATTCCTCCATGTGGAAAATCCAATGGCCCACTCAATACTGGATGCTACTGAGTTCAACGTGTTCTCGCGCCTACCATTTACCTTTGTTGTGCCATCGAACCTTTTACCACATGCTTGCCATCACAAATATTTAACCCAGGAATTGCAAAACCAACACCTACAGCTTCCACCAAGCCTTGGGAGAACCTACTTGCAGGACCAAAAATCCCAGCATAGAGATAACATGACACCTGACACTGTCTGTGTCTCTTATTCAATCCAGTTCCACTATCGAAGAGTCACTTGCGGAAGAGGAGCCGGCAGTAGCACAGGTAGTATATCCCGGTTGGTCAACATTCAACCACCCGGCAGTATACTCCCTCACTTCTTTGTCCCAGACAAGAGTGAGTATTACTGTCTCCGGCAGGACGTGCAGCTAAAAACAGGCGTCTTCGGGAGGCCTTTTGGTCACCTCACAGCAAGTGCTGTACAGCCCCGTGCAATAATCTGGCGTCATCTGCCCGAGCCAAAACCTCAAGAGTCTCTGTCGGCTGTTGACGTTCCTGCCATTATACCCCAGCGCATTCAACTGACCTGCCCCCCACCCTTCTTTCGATCAAGACGCAGCTAATGGCATATACCTTTTTCGGGACCCAAGAATGGGCCGGGTTTCCAGACCCATCTGACCGCTCGACGTGGACTGCTGGCCAAACGGTCTATCACAAATCTATACCGTTGGTGTCACGCCACATGGGTAGGTTGAGCTGGGTGAGACGGCCTGGAGCTTCAAGCTCAAACAGCGTCTCCGTCGCCTCTTCCTACCTTGCAGGGCGCGACACAGGTTATACAACCCTCATTCAGGTGCCAATCATATTGCCCGGCGGTCAATCCTGGATACCTACATTTTTCTCATGTTTTGCAGCGCGAAACTACACCTTACGGGTTACACTTGCTTATGGCACAACTGATGCTCCAGTGAGGAAATTACGGATACGACTTGTGGTGCCCCTTCAAATATGTTGTTTAAAGGTGTGAAACTTTCCAGATAATCCGAGAGATGCACGCAGTTTGATTCGTACCCCTTTAATGGTACATCAATATTGTACCTAATAATTCAAGGATCTTTGAGTTGTGTTCCACTGATCATACAATGATGCAAACTCTGTCCTGATTATGTGTCGTTTCGTCTTATTGCCGTCTACTGATCTCGCATAAGGCTATGGCTTCATGATGCTATCTATGGCCTGAAACCCGATTCTACGTCGCTAAAACTTTTGCTGGGGAAGTATATACCTAAGACCTATGAATGAGCCGGTAATTGACCTTGCTGTGACAGTTGTATGTGAATATACTATATAGCCTAGATAAAAAATGGAAACCATGATTCTTCAATGGCGCCAGAAACGTATCTACGCTAAACGGCCGAGACATCTTTTCTCTCGAGGATGTTGTCTGTCTTGAAGACCACAGCATCTCTTGGTAGAAATGGGGCAAGCAACGCGGTGTCCCAGTAGAGCCAAACCTCCTTGTATTGCAAGCCATTCACGGTACCCTCCACATCCGCTGGCCCAATCCGACAGACCCAGCTCAGAGGAATGCTGACGGACGGGCTATCCGTCGTGTTATCCGGCATCCAGATATTCCGCACATTCTGGGAGAGAATGGTGGTGGTTCCATCATCGTTGGCGATTTCGTACACGTTGATGAAATCATGTCTCATCTGCCGAAACTTTCCGAAAAGCTGTTTCATCCACGCCCACATCTCGTCCCCTCCGTTGTACTGGGCATTGTTTTGGTTGTGGAACGTGGCATTTTTGGCATAAAACCTTGTGCCGGACCCATAGTTGAAGCCATTTGCATCGACAGTATCAACATAGTTTTTGAAGAACTCTTGTGCCGGAGACTGAGGGCCTTGGCTGACCCAGTCCTTACCGGAGAGGTAGTGAAGAAGCCGGGGCATTGTTCCAGAGTAGTTGTAAAACCGGAGCTGTTCGTTGAAAAGTTGTCAGGATCGTAAATCAAAATCCGGTTCACCGCGGAGGAACCAGTGCTCACCGTGTGTAGCTTAGGATTCTATCGTAGGTAAAGGGTAGAATACCAGTGTGAATACTTAACACAGTCCACTTTCTAGGAAGAAGGATTTAAATATTCCCGGGCATTCATTGTCATTGCGCGGTTCCTCGGCATTAGTAGTAGAGCGCAAACGGAGGATGCGTAAACAGCCCTTGCCGAGGCCATAGATCACTCAACACCCGCCGGGCGCCTCAAGGTGCGCGACGCGGAGGTTATAAAACCCGCCTAACTTTTTGCTAAGATTAAGTTTATGTTTGTCTGCACATTTCGTACTACCACTAAGTCGATCAAACCTTCTGCCAAAAAGATGATTCTTCCTCGTCAAGATGTCGAGTTCCGTGCCTGCGATAGAACAGTTCTCCGCGGCTGGCATTACCCAACAAGGGAAAAGAGCCCCTGCATAATCATGACCCATGGGGTAAGTAGTGCCATTTACCGCCCTCAGCGAACTGATTAACCTGACGGCATTAGCTCGCAGGAATCCGTCACTTCCTACTACCCCCGTTCGCTGCCCGATTCCAGGAGGCCGGGTTCGCCGTCCTCCTTTACGATAACCGGAACTGGGGCGACAGTGATGGGGAGCCTCGCCAGGAATCAAACCCGGCACTCCAACAAACGGACCTCTACGATGCATTTAACTATGCCGTTACGCTTCCTGGTGTTGACCCCGAGAGAATCGCGTATTGGGGAACGAGCTTCTCCGGAGGTAACACCATATATGCCGCAGCAGTCGACAAGCGTATCAAAGCAGCTGTAGTGCAGGCTCCTGCTGTTTCTGGAGAGACCCGTTCTCTAGCATTCAAGGACCAGATTTCTGCTATATTCGATGATCGCGCTCGTATTGCTGCTGGTGGAAAGCCTGGTAAGGTTCCCTGCATTGCGGATGATCTTGAAGCCGCCAAATCCGGTTCCGCGGCCGTTCTCTTTCCTGATCTGCATGCTTATGAGTCATTTGATGGGATTCATGAATGTGGTGGTCAATGGGAGAACTGGGTTACCCAGCAGACACAGCTTCATATGCTTGAATTCGAAGCGCAAGCCATGATACATCGCATCTCTCCAACCCCTCTACTCATGGTGATACCGGGAAATGATGTTACGGTGCGGACCTCATGTCAGCTACAAGCTTTCGGCAAGGCTCAGGAACCAAAAGAATTGTTTTTCCTGGAAGGCGCCGGCCACTTTCACATTTACCGTGGAGAGTACTTTGAACGGAATATTGCTGTTCAAATCGACTTCTTGAACCGGAAGCTACGGGGTTGAGGTCTAAATGTCTTTCAGAGATATGCAGTGGTCAGCGTATGGCTAATCACTAACTTTGTAGGATCTATCGACCTGCTTTGTATGTATTTGGCCAGAATCTCAATGTAGATTATAACTGCGCAGTAGAGTTGCACCTTTAATGCTAGTTTACTTTCGTCATGGCATACCAACCTCCTAGCTTACGAATCCATTCGGATCCATATCTGATACGTGAAGGTGTTTCAATGAGTTCGGCCTTGGTTAGGCCGCTTGGGCTTAGAAAATGACAAATTATAACGTCCCGGTGTCGCGGATGATGTCTAATTTGGTTCACACGGTACTCTGGTAGCCTGTAGGTCTTGAGCAGGTTACACATATTCAATATCGGTAGGCAACCAGCCGAGTAACGATTAGCACCCAAAAGCGTCATCTACCACGGCTCCCGGACAGACTCGAGTTCGGTAATGCGATGAGCGAACAGTCGGAATGCGCGCTCCGGCAAGTAGAGGCCGGGATAAAAATAGTGTAAAATATTGCGGCAATTCTTTACTCGACCCGATACCGTTAATCCGAGATAGCATTGCCATCTGCTAAGTTTCTCGAGGCTGAGCTAGGCTGCGCTACACAAGTTCATGGGTACTGAAGCATCATCCGACAAATTCCGGTGATATAAGGACTGGCCTCTGGGTTGTTACTTAGTCTGTTATCGCCATATGCGCTAGAAACCGGTTGCCTCGTCCAGAAGCCGGACGAGCTCGCCGACGGCAAACTGCGGAAAGGATTCTCTTGGATAAAACACGTACCAGAAGTTGGGCTTCCCCTTGTTTTCCAGGTAAGGAGGTTGAGGTTGCCAAGATATAACCGTGCAAAGTATATAACGGAGGTATCACCTCTTCACTGGATGTGCTCTTTGATAGCACGCAAGCATATTCGTCGAACGGCTAACATGGTTTCCGATATTCTCTCAAATCAGCTTCAACTGCAAATATCCGGGGCGCCCCCTCGACCTGCTTTGGTCCAGCCCAGTTCCTTGGAGGAATGCCAGTCTCCATCACTGTGGGACAGACTAGGCCACGTTACTTGGGCTAATTTCAACCTCACCCTGAGCACCGGCGGCATTGGCCTCCTTCTTTCGAAGCAGCCGCACAGATTCCCGGGGTTGACAACCATTGGGAAGATTGTCTATATCTTTGACCTTTTCTTGATTCTGTTCCTCACCGCAATTATTATGCGAAGATTCATGCTCAATCGTCAACGACTCTCAATTTCGCTATTGCGGCCCGGCGAGTCGCTCTTCTTCCCAACCTTCCTCCTCAGCCTTGTCACCGCGATTGTGAACATGGAAAGTTACGCCGGCCCTTCAAATGGCCAGTGATTAATAACAACCATCCGAGTCTTATTCTGGGTCTATGTGACATTTGCACTGCTAGTTGGCATAATCCAATTTTACGCTCTATTTACCGCGGGCAAGCTTCTGGCGCGAAACGCCAGTCCGGCCTGGATCATGCCGATCTTCCCTATAATGCTTACCGGGACGGTAGCAGCAGCGGTTGCCCCCGTGCAATCGCCGCATCACCGTATTCCAATATTGATTGCAGGTTTGACTTTCCAAGGTCTCGAGTTTTGGGTTGTGATGATGGTCTATGCGTCCTACCTCTCTCGGCTAATGCAATGGGGTCTCCCAGAGCCAAACCTCAGGCCAGGGATGTTTATTGCAGTGGGCCCTTCATCTTTCACAGCCTTAGCCCTGATCCAATTGTCAGAAGCTGTCCCATTGCAACATGGGAGCTTCACTGTGAGCCACGGGATCGTTCAGATCCTTCATATCGTGGCTGTTGCCTTTTCCACTTTCATATGGTCTCTTTCCTTGTGGTTCTTCATCACTACACAGATTGACTGCCTGTCTGTTGCACGGGAGCTATCATTTCACCTCGTTTGGTGAGCTTTTGTATTTCCTAATGTCAGCTTCACAAATGCTACTATTGGCATTGGTCATTGTTATGAATATGGCTATGATGCTCGGGATGGAATAATGATATTCCACTAGTGAGGGGCTTGCATGGCTATATAAGCAATACAGGTGTATCTAGCATCCTTCCAATGTTCAACCAAGTCCACGAGTACCCTCACTCTAGTCAAGTCAATTACTTAGTTCCCTCTATTCTGATGCCAATTCCCCTGGCCAACCGTAGACCTTGTTGCAAAGATCGAGCTGAATCCTGACTGATACTTACGATTGCAGCTTACATCGTGGCAACAGTCGAGCCGTTTAAGCTTGACCCCGTCGCTAACCGGGGAGTTGGCTTCGCCCCTCTGGGTGATGGGATGTTGGGCCTACGCCCCAGCAGGATTTGTGAAAATTAATATGGTGTTGTAAGTATGGTTACTACATGATTGGCACTCATCTGCTTTCCTTGTCTGTGTAATTCCCGTCACTTACTTGCTAGATTTTGTTAGGGGGTAGGGCAATGCCCTAGTTTCCTGTATTTCAGAATGCATGATCAGGAAGTTCATACCGTCAAAATGGGTATCTCGGCTCAAACACACCGTAAATATCGGCATATTAAATGCTACACTACATGAACATTAGTACTAGAACGTAGTAGTATATATTCTAGATATTCCCTTCACCTGGCAGACAGCTGCTTGATTACGCTTGCGCAGTAGTCATGCTTCTCTGACACCCCTCGTTCTTGCGGGGTCTTCTGTTCATAATTACCATCGTATGCCTTGTCGTTCCCTCGATCAGCGGACAATGTCTAGATTTCAAAGCTTCATGGTTAAAACCTCCCCATTTAGTTCTCGGCATGTTTCGTCATGCGAACCCCAGTTAAGGGGGACGAGGGACCTTCCCCAAGAAAACGATCACCCAACCAGACGAAGACAAGCATTTTCCTTGCTCTTTCGACACTTCTCAATATGGTCCTGATCTTTACATACATTGCCAACCCCATAAATGGACAAGTACCTGAGCGCTCTAAGTTCGGTCAGTGTCTCTTCTTTGCTTTAGTTATTCTTTATACAACCGAAGAGAAGAAACGGAGTCTAATACCCTCTCAGCTGGCCTACCTGCACCATTGCTATACCATAGAGCCGCAACTCCCTATCAACACCGCAGAACATGACACTCTCTGGGCCTCAACTTCCTACGACCGCGGCAACATAGCTCTACCTGACACCTATGCGGGCCAAAAGGGCCTTCTTCGCGCTCAGCTCTTCCCATGGGACACATCGAAGGGCATCTACCTTATTAACCCCTATCATAACCTCCATTGTGTCAAGATGTCAAGACGCTGCAGACGGCGCTCATTGAGTTCCGGCACAAGGAACTCAAAGCTCAGAATGGGGGCATCTTGTGCATTGCCTGCTGGTTCTCAGGGACGAGATCAAGTGCAATGCGGACGATACGCCACGGTATACTAGTTTCCAGCCAAAACACAAAAGTGGTCTTGGACAGGTGCGGCTGTGTCGGGATTGGAAGGCATTAGAAGCTTGGCCGGATCAACATACTGTTTGTTGGAGGCATGTTGATGAGATTCATCAGGAAGGTTTTCGGGAGTTGGATCGACATTGGTTTTGTCCGGAGGGCAGTCCGTATAAGGGGGCTAGTGAGATGATGTGGATGGTTGGGGATTGGTAGGGTGCGTACAAGAATGATTGATGAGTCGTGAGATCGGTTGGCACTGAGAAGAGGAGCTGTTTAATTTGGTTGCTTCCTGTTACTGTGGTTTTGCTCAGTTTCCTTGCGGGCTGTTTGACAGATCGCTAGTGCTGCTAGCTGCCATTCAAGTACCATACATATATTAGTAAACATATCTCCAGCATGGGCCCGTTTAGGAGTGTGAAAGCGACTTTAAATATGAGTAAATGTCTATCGAGAGTCGCACCCGTTATGATTTATCTCCTCGTCATAATCTCCTTGCAATACCCCTTTTATAACTTGACAAGGTGGCAATTATCCAAATGGGAGTTTCAGGTGCGAGTAATAAAGTGCAGCATTAATCTTGTTACCAAAGCTGGCGATTGGCCAAGGAAAACTGCCAAATCCAAGGCAAGAGAGCGAGACACAAATTTGCATCATGGGTACTTTCGGTTTATTCCAGACTTTTGCTCATACGGTGGAAAGTGAAATCAGATTCTCACTGCTAGTACATACTCATCAGGGTTTTGGAGCTCCACTGCCAAGCCACGAGCCAAACTGAATGGATCAGATCTTTACCTTGAAACATAACACCATACCTAACTGTAAGTGATGAACAACGCGCATGAAAATCTAGAGAATCATGGAAGAATTGGCGAAACTTTAGCCTATAGTAAGACGCCTAACATACCTAGTATGTTTGGCAAGATCTTGTCTACTAGGTTCAAAATTGTCAAATAATTTATGAGTCCAATGAAATAAGTGGCTGAACTAAGTCCTTCCCTTCAAATGAAGCATTGTGGGTTGCCATCGCGGCCCGAATAGTCTGCCAGATTAATGAAGACACTGGGTTGGATAGAAGTCGGTTAGCAATAATAAAAAATTAGAAAGACGCTACTTTTCCCAGTACTCCAGTCAGATCTTGGTAACCGATCTCACAGAATTCAACGAACCAGAGGGATATTTAATGTCCAAGTTAATGTGATTGCCCATCCAAATCGATATTGAGCGGCGCCAACGCGCCCTGCACAAAGCGACGACGGAAACTTTTGTCAGCGAAGATAAAGTCAGTTCCCTCAGCATCTCGAGAAATGCATCTAAGGTAGTTTGTCTTTCGATTCTCTTTGTCAGGCGAGACACAATCTGCTGTTATGTCAGGTTCAAGTTGTTTCTATCTCCTGGTTTCGCGGGTAGGGAATGGTGTGCTTTAAGTAATATAAGGAGAGCAAAGTTGAGGTGAAAAGGTTCTTATTTCTTATGATTCCAAATCAAGCGAGCAGTTAGTATATATCATCTGCAAAGGAGAAATCTCGAAATTATTTGAACCATAGAAATAATCAATGTTCTGACTTGAGTTGATATACATTATAGTAGTCATAGACAAAGCATCACGTAGCCAAGGCGAAACATATATATGTAGTAGAATTCGTATGCCAGCCCACATCAAATGATAGATTGGGCTCTTAGGGAGGCTTACTTTTCGAAGAGGCCCATACTTTTACTACCCTGCTTGTAATATACATCAATAAAACTTCTGTTTCAGGGCTTGGTGCAGTGATAAGTAAGCCAGTTGAAAAGTGACTGGCTATCGAAATAAGAAACCTAGCACTGAGCGAGTGCACCCATTGAGTTTCAAAGAGGCCAGTCGAGTCAGTTACTATCAGGATCCTGGGGTCTCTATGAATCAATTCTCATAGGATGCTGTGGGATTAGGTAGGTCTACAATATAATGTAAGCTAGTATTCTAAGATGATATATTAGGATTTGTTTGGGAGAAGTTGAGGGCATGGCTTGACTCTTTCCAGTATTTCAGATATTTGAGGAGTTACTGTGTAGAGGGCTCCTATAGGTAGTTAATAGTGATATATATAATATAGCTTTAATATACCTGAGTAGGTACGAAGCCCTGCTTTCCACACCCTATGATTGTATATAATCTATCTACCTTGCAGCAGGGTTATAGGGTGCAGCCAAGTGTTAAAAAGAAAGCAAGACGAGGAGAAACCATAAGAGATATAACCCACATCTTGGATGCAACCTTACACTGCCCGACCTAAACAGCCCTACTGAGATCAAGTTGTCACCCATATTGTATTCGTCCGGGCGAAGCCATCATAATAATAGTATTCATTCTGTATTTGCTATCGCCGACTTCTACCGCCATACATTTTCACACAGCAAAATACATATATTATCAGCAACAGCCTACCTTTGAGGGAGGTAATAGCTCAATCGCAGAAGGTTATCTGACCATGTCGCCTCTCTTGTCCAAACCTGTAGGGCTGAGAGGTGGTTGCCTTGACACAGAGTATTGGTGTCATATGACTCTGGCTTGGTCGATAGATAGTTCTCGAGCGAGTAAGATGTGTAGGGAACGATAGAGCCTCCAGTGAGGTAGTAGGTCAGATGGAACTAATCATATGGATCCACATACTCTATACGAAGTACACGCTGACCCATGTAGCTTCGTAGGCCATGAAAAGGCGGACCCAACGATATTCCCACCAAAATGAGATGATGGTCGGCAAGGCCCATCAGTACTATTGAGACATAATACATCAAAACCACAAAAAAACCTATAGCTATGTTAAAGTTAGACAAATTTCGATTGGAAACCCTATTCAGTAGGATAAGACGTTCCCCAACCACACCGACTGGGATCGTCAGTGGACGAGATCTTCTAGTTAACCGGGGAAAGTAAAATTAGAAAACTCTGAATGGAACTCTCGATGGTCACCACCGGGCCTGGACCTGAGCAATAATTGATCGGCTAAGCTCTGTTGTCCGCGAACGATCGATCTCTGCCAATATCAATAAGAGCCCAACAAGTTCTCGATACGGCAGAAAATACTATGCTTTCGTACAATACAACATGATATCCTAAGCCGTTATACGTTTTAGGAATCCGCAAAAGTTGGCCATATTATTATGTGTGTGGAGAAAAGATGCGGCGGCAAATTCGGTGAGGACGAGAATTGATGTATCACATCTTACTCCTGAGCGACTTTCAGGAGAGAGCGCACTCCATGCAAGGGCTACTAATTGCCCCACTGGGTACCTGAAGGTTTTATGCGGTGCAATAAGGGTCCATGCGGATATTGGATACCTGCATTTCCTGCACTAAACTTCCCTGCTTGATGCGAAGGTTGGCCAACGGCATCTGCTCTCTTACACTCTTTTGTGGATATGCTTCACTCCATTGAATGCAAGTCCGATCAATAATGCCATCAAAGGCCAGCCAGACCTTTGATAGGCCACCCAAGGTGATGGAGCCTCGTATGCAAGGGTTTCATGGCGATGGTGCTCGAACGAAATTGATTATGGGAGACGCATGGCTCCAGAGGCTGAAAGGAGAAGGCAAGATACTTCCAGTTGGGGCTCCAGAAAGTTATAAAAGGGACCTCGAATCTCCTCTCAACCGTCTTCTCATCACAACAGCATCATCCACTCAAGCATCTCATAGCTTTCTTTAGCCTCTCGCATCCCCTGCAACCACTCGCTTCCAAGTACGCAAACATCCAATCCAAACCAACCGTCACAATGAAGTTCTTCGCTGTCGCCGCTCTCTTTGCCACCACTGCTATTGCAGGTGTTGCCCATCCTGGCGCCGGATCTGGCTCTCCAGCTATCGCTGGTGGTGGAAGCCCCGATGTGATGCAGGTCCAGCAGAAGCTGCAGCAGTCGTGCTCCAAATACGGTGGAGAGATCAACTGCTGTAACACCATCGAGGAGAAGGAAATCACCAACTCTGGCCTCCTTTCTGGCGTCCTCGGAGACATCAGCCTCGACAAACTCGGGGTCAACGTTTTGGGAATCCTCCCTATTCAGGGTGAGGGCAAGGGATGCTCCGCGGGTAAGTCTTACACATTGAGATCCCAAAACTGAAGAATACCAACTGACCGTCCTATAGGTCTGGTTGATGCCCTCAACAAACAGTGCAGCACGAATATTGCTTGCTGTGAGCCCCACACAGATAATGGAAAGGATGGAAGCGCAGTTACGCAGGTTTGTCGCGTGGTCTATACCCTAACCTTAGGAACTATATTGACATTTAATAGAATGGTCCGATCAACGTTAACGCTAAGGTCCCAGTCACGCTCAACTGTGTTGCTCAACAGGTTCAGATCTAAGCTGAATAAGCTGAGATTCAAAGGTGTATGACCTAGGAGCTTGGTGTGATGGGCCATATAATTTGCTTCCTAAGGTACTGACTGTCTGGTCCTTGTCCAACGGAGGCGAGCAAAGATTGCTTCCGCTTCTCTGATTTCCTCTTCAGGATTTCAACTGTTCCATTCGTTTCGCTCATTTGTACACTCTAGCCAGTTTTTCTTGAGACTACCTGTCTATACTAGAGTCGTTAGCCTGTTTATAATTGAAAATCCTTTGCTATCCACATTTGTGCAAATGGTAGCACGTCAAGTAGTACTAAGCCATGGAGGAAGCTGTTTAAGTCATACGGTCAACTATTTGGCTTTAAACATCTGAGATATGAAGCTTGACTATCCTATCTAGGAAGCCCGAATGTTGACTAGTTACATTGCGCCTCTTACACAAGGTTCACATGACTGGTTAGACGCCTTACGGGTGGGAGCCTAACGTTGATAAAACAACCGTTTCGCGAGGTACATAGTTTTATGGAATACTTCGAAAACCAGGTGGCTAACAACCAATAGAGTTGGCTCACTGCCTTAGGCAACGCCCGGAACTGCACCCGAGATTCCCGAGCGCCAAGCACTCTCCGTTCCTCTTCCGCTCCTCGGGTGCGCAACACTTTCATCAATATCAAGTTCACATCTGGAGGCTCATCCAAGAAGTACATGACTCGAGTGCCAAGGTCGATGGATAACACGATATCTCCACAACCGTCTAGCGGCCGCAACCGACCGTCCAAACGGCGGAAAGTCGCCGTAGCTTGCGATGAATGTCGTGCTCGGAAGGTCCGGTGTGACGGTGTACAACCAGGTAAGACGCTCTTTATAACGAACATAGTAGAGATGAGCCAAAGGCGTGCACCGGAATGAGAGCCGCCTTGCTAACTGTCTTTGTTAGTATGTGGACCGTGCACCCGGAAGGTGGATCAGGGTGTGCAATGCGTTTATTCTGGAGAGCACGAGAAGAAGCGTGCAGTGCAGAAGTAAGTCAATGCGATACTGGCTTACCGCTCCCTATACTGTGAGGGTTGTCCTGTATCATGATAGGTAGCCAGCTAACATGACTTCGGTACAAGCTATATAAGTAGCTTGGAAAATCGAATCAAGCATCTAGAGAGTCCGGGTGGCATTCCGGCTAGTGTAGTAACGGATGTGGGACGTGAGAGATCAGGCCACACTCAAGTAAGCCAATCAGATGATCAGGGGCGTATAAATGTCTGACCTGATGTATAGCATTTTATCTCACCATATAGCCCCGAGTCGCCGTTCCCTGTTAACCCTCTCGCATCAGCTCGACTCACCTCATCATCGGCCGTCCCTGAGCGCCGTTACGGGCGTCCGAACAGGATCTCTGCAACTGTCAGTGGAAATGGCGCTTCACCGTCGCAGATTCCTGGTCACATTATCTCCGGAACTGATGCGGGTCGTCTTGACGAGCACGTTGTCACACTCCCATTGCAAGAGCAGGCTTCTCATAAGGAAAGGCGTGCGGGAGGGGTGAATGCGATGATGGGAGCAGTTGAAGAAGAACGCCCGACCCATGGCTTCTTTGGGAGTTCTAGTGTGGCCAGCTTTATGCATCAGATTAAGACGGCTGTTGATAAAAGAGTCACATCACCCCAGCGACGAACGTCGGATTCCATTCTAGGGGCAGCACCTCATTCGGGCCTCATGGGCGCGAAATTGGAAATGCCGTCCAGCGTGCAGAACTATGTCCTACCCCCGAGGAAAACGGCCGATAGCCTAATGGGGGTTTACTGGTCCTTCGTCTTTCCCCTCTACCCGCTTGTAGATAGTATGCGGCTGAGGGCGGAATACGAGAAGATATGGACGGGAGAGCCGCTTCAGTCTGACGAGAATATGCTCATGTGTACATTCAACATCATCTTCGCACTCGCCTGCCAGTTGGCTGACTTCATTCCTCCGGAGGAGCGTGAAGCATCTGCAGTTGCATTCTTTTCGCGTGCGAAGGATCTTCTCCAGTTCAATCTCTGGGATACTGGGTCCGCTGGTCTGATTCAATGTCTTCTTCTTATGGCGCAGTACTTACAGAGTACTGATTCTGCTCATCAATGCTGGATCGTTACAGGACTGGCTATACGAAATGCTCAAAGCTTGGGTTTACATCTTCCACAAACTATCGCCCGGCTTCCAAGCCCACAGGAACAGCAGTTAGCACGTAAGATATGGCATGGTTGCGTACTTATGGACAGGTGTGTCGGGTCAGGATGTTCTATAATATTATTGGGTCTAACCGCTGTATAGAGTGATTGCCATGACATTTGGACGCCCAGCTATGATATCTAAAGCGTCCTGTGGATCAGTACCCTTGCCGGCCATAGTGGACGAGGAGTATATTCCAACAGCTGCAGGCGCCGAGGTAACCCAACCGGCTGACCTACCGTCTCTAATGGCATTCTATGCCAAGTCACTTGAGCTGTATGAGATTATGAACGATATTTTGTTGAGTCTCTATAAACCCGTCCCAGATGAAAGCCCGGAGGACATGTATGACTTCTATTTCAACAAAGACTCAAGCGAGGATGAGCGGACTATCTTCGAACTAGATCGAGCCCTTACAAGATGGAGTCGAAGCCTTCCGCCACATTTACGGGAAAATGCTCCCGATGATATCGTGTTTTACCACCAGAGTGTAGTTCTCAGGGCAAGGTACAGCTTTTTTTCCATATCAGCCTCAGCCATTTTAAATATGACCCGTGGCTTACTTTCCGTGTCATAGATTCCTGCATGTCCGCATGCTTCTATTTCGCCCGATATTGTCAAAGTACTGTACAGTGCGCGACGTCACAGGCTCCGATTCATTTGTGTCTCTTGATGATTCGTTTCCCCGGCGAATCGCGTGGCAGTGCTCAGCGATATGTGTCAAGGCTGCGCAGGAGATAATTGAACTTATATACCACAATATCCCCGCCGACGGGTCAGCAGGCCCTCTTCCAGCCTGGTGGTATAATATCCTCTGTGAGTAGTAATGATATCAGTGCTAAACATCCACACAAGGCTGATATTTCATTAGATGCGTACACAGCCGCCACAGTCTTGATAGCGGGGTATCTATGTCCCACAGTCCTGGACGAGGTAACCGAGATGGCGATCACAAGATCCTGGAACTGCGCCCTAGAGATTCTTCGGAAATATCAGAGTTACAGCACTTCTGCACGCCGTTGCATCGCTGCTCTAGAGATTCTTTATGAGCGTGTCGTGTCGGAAGGACCTCCGCCCCATGAACCATCCGCTAAACATCACCTAGGGGGTAGTACATCGAATGCTCTGAATGATATGTCTCTTGGAGAAGGCATGAACGCTATTTTCCTTGACGGCTTCGATTGGCCCGATTTCCAGGATATGTCGTGGCTGAACAGCGTCCCTAGTAGTCTTTATTAAAGCAGCGGTCAGGGCCTTATATGCTGTGCCGACCTGATAGCGGCCTATATCAGATGCTTATTCTATATTATCTATATGTATTTCAAGGTGCAGAGACTTTTGCATCTAAGGTACAAGCCCGGCTCTATCGGTGTCGTTCTATGACCTGCTCGCCACCTACTGATCGTTTAAAAATATACAATAGCCTTCCATTGTTCTCTGTTGACATTCATTACTCAATGCCCTCGGCTAGCAACAACCTGGATCGCTACGATTGGGACTAAGGCACAGACACCAATTATAGCACACATGACCCCCGCTGCCCCAGCCAAGTTTAGCGCTTCGAACATATGAGGGAAATAAAACGGACCAATCTAGAACAATAGTTAGCTCTTTGTGCTTCGAGATGTGCGGGGAGTATAGGAGTCTTACAAAGCCATACATGTGGCGGGCAAAATTGATGAACACACCGACTTTGGTCGATTGATCCTTGTAACTATCCACCGCGAAGGAGATGAGAATGGTGGTCACAATCTGATTGCCAAAGCTTGCAATGGTTGCACCAATACATGGCGTCACATTCCATGATGTCGCTTTGTCCAGCTGAAATCCCCACGTCAGGAGTCCCGCAATTACTGTGCCAAAGCCGACGTACGAAAGCCATAAGCGATCAGCCGGTCGGTAGCGGCCTCTCTCCTTGTTAAGGGTCCTCAAAAACCAGTCGGACATAGGTCCGCTAACCTGCTCACCGAGAAGGCACCCGATAATGACAGTGATAAAACTGCAGCCCGATCTGCTGGGGGTCGAAATGAAACTTTTGGCCAAACGCAATAGGCATCTCGACGACAATAGCAATGTTGCCATAGCAGATAGTAATGCAATGAGCGATCGCGGGGATAAGAACCCGTGGATACCGATAGAAGAACATCGGCTCGACCAACTTGTGAAGTTTAAGGGGCCGTGGATCAATCCGGCGTGGGATTTGCTTTCGGAAAAATCCATATTTGGCCCCACTAGCTTTGGTGAAGCCATTTAAGTCCCTTCGGGCATACATCGTTTCTTCCCCAATCAGCAGGTAAGCAACGAATTGCGCAAAGTTGATGATAGCATATATCCAGAATATCCACTCGATGCCTATATGCTTCGTCACGAAACCCATGATAAATGGCCCGCCGGGAGTTCCAAGGGTGCTCATTAACGTCCACCAACCAAGCTTCTGGGCTCTTTTCTCGGGCTGACAGAGCTCAATGATGACGCCACTACCTATACCGATTGGGGGTGAGATGAGAATGGCATTGAGGATCCGAGTCACCATCTGCGCTCCGTATGTTGTGCACTTCGCTCCCCCAATGTTGCAGCCATACTTCCGAGGCCGGAGAACAATGATACGTGATATCGGCCGTATACGGAGGTAATAGGTTTCCAGAAGAATGGGGTGAGCCCCAGGAGCAGGATCTACCATGAACGGACCATCAGCGTATTGTTTCTGACCTGACGGGGCGGGACGCCCTAAAGTGTGAGGAAAAACGAACTTGAATAGAGGTTAAATAGCTCGTCTCCGGTATAGTCATATTATACTCTTCAGCCATAGTATCAAACGCAGGGATGATTCCGGCAGCCATGAAGGTTGAGACCATGGAATGGAAAGCTACCATCAGGATTTGAGCGTCTTTCTTCCAGACAGGCCAATTGCGCGGGTTTTCCGGGTCGCTCAGCTGGGGTTCATCGAGCTGCTGGTGCGGAACTACTGGCGATACACTCTCCAGATGGGTAGATCCTTCTGGGTTGTTTTTATCCATCTTCACAAGCTTGTTATCAGAGGCTGGGGTAAACTCCGACATCTCTGATGGCGACTTAGATTGACACAGGGGCTCAACCACAATGGAGAAAAAGGACAAAGACCACGTTCGATGTACGGCAACAGAGACTGGGTTTTAATAGCAATACCAGAGACTTCCAAGCGTCGAATAAAAGCCTCCAGCCATGGAATAGGGTTTTGCCAATCCCGAATCATTGATATCAGCGATATTGATTCCGTCTATGTGGGACTCCCCCGTGGGGAGAGAGAAGACCCGTGTCTTGCTCCATCCTGGGCCCCTTGCATGGGTGTTAAATTATTGGATCATGTCCAGTGATATGCATTCTTGGCACCCTTAAGTATGAGGAATTGGTTCCGCTCGCTTCCAATGTGTTGGACCTGATGTCTCTGACCCGAGGTTATACAGAAGATCGACTTCCGGGTGCACATCCAAAATGCAGTTCCGACGGATGCGACTCCACAAGTCGACTTAGTTCAAGACAGTCTTCGCTTCTTAGTACCAGTTGTAGACCTTATCAGATGATCCTTTTCCGATTCATTGCCTGCTCGGGAGTGGCGACACATTCTCTCGCTCGATTGGGTATGCAAGGGCTTAAGCTCGTCGTACTCTCGGAACCACATATTCTTGAATAGCTGCTCTGAGAGAGTTCTCTGCTGTTATCGCACGTGGTGGAGATGCCGGTAAATCATCCGGTGGGAGGTAAGCCTGGAACAAGGTGTTGTCGTACAATTGACGAATAGCAGTTAAGTTGAATCCATGCCATATCGCGGTACTATGCATGTCACCAGCTTCGTATGACGTATTTGTGGTGTTGCCTCCTGGTTTTGGAGGTGGGTTTATTGCAATCTCAGGCGAGGGCTTTTGAAGGTACGTCATAAGGGAAACCTGGTTCGCCTTTCTAGCGGTTATAATGCACTTGCAAGCTCAAGTTGATTGAGTCTGAAGATTGAAGGTTGAAGTAGCAATTTCATAAGTTGGACTCACCCCTTCTTATAGGACTGTAAAATGATCTAGACAGGGTGCCATGACATCTATAACCCCTTCAGGCACTGTAATCCCACATCACAAAACCTAATGTGGCAATTAATTGGAACTGATCATAGCCAATTGATGGATGGTGGGGCTCTTAAGCTAAAGATAAGAAGCATATACTCATCATACTTCTGAAAGGTGTAGGCATGCTGTTTTAATTAAATACATACAGTGTACACTACAGCTAAGCAATAAGTTTCTAACTTATCAGCCACGACTAATGGCCACCTAGTTCCCTTTGAATCCAGGGAATTACTCGAGTGCCTGGGTATTTTGTGCGTATGTTTCACTAATTGTAGGTGCCTGGACTATACCTTCGTCCTCAAAGCATGCCACGTGTATTGCTGTGGATTCTCCCTGAAGTCTACTGTGCAGACATGGCGCTCAATAAGGTTTGATCAACCTTTTTGATGTTTGAAGGAAACCAAGGGAAACTTCATGGAATATCACTAGAAATCAACTATATTACACTTAGAATCGGTCTATCACGCCTCCTGATCATAAACATCAAAGTTTATGCGTAAACGTAGGCTTCTGATGCCATGGCCTTCGGTAGCACCGCAACGCCCAGAAAACTTTGAAACGACATGCATAGGACAATACCAAGTGCCATTGGCAGTAACAACTAAAATTCCAGATAATGGCGTATACTACGCAGACGTCCGTATACCAAGCTGTAATGGGGGTCGAACACGATGTATACACCAGTTTCCTTCCGGAATCTTTTATTTTTTTAAATTTTTTTTTTCTTTTCCTTTTCCTTTTCCTTTCTTTTCTTTTCTTAGAGCCAAATCGACCCGGAGTGCTGGCATCTCAATTGCTGCAAAACCTGTTTATTCTCTATATCACATCTCTATTTCCGTAGCTAATTCACCTTGACGTTACTCATCTTTAGGTTTAAGACCCATGGGAGACTTTATCAAGGTACTATCAGGCTATTGAGGCCATAGACTGGATGAAGGCCCCTAGATTGGGTCTACATACTCTAATCAAGCCTAGACCAGCAATCTGCCAGCGCTTCGGGCAAAGCTTGACACTGTGCGAATCAAATTGTCACGATATGGAAGAAAGTAAGGGATAATCTTTACGTCGGGTTGGCACACGGGAGCTCTACTTATTGAACAAACACTACCAGGGTAACTCGGTTCTT
>ML732179.1:0-88473 GCA_009176345.1 Aspergillus leporis | reverse complement strand
GGGGGGGATTTCAAGAACCCAGCTGAGGTAGTCAGAAGCATTCAGAGTGTTCTTGGTCAGGGTCAGAAACTCCGTAACTGTTCGGTTTAACGAGCTCCGGTCGATCTCCCAGTCGGGAGGGAACTGGTGGTTCCTTGCGGATGCTGGAGGGGGTTGAGTCTGCCTGTAGAACCCAGCGAGCTGACGGGTCTCATGGTTGAACCGATCGATGTAGCGGGACTGGGAACGCTCTCTGAATTGAGATTATCTGATGGCCTAGTTCAGCTGCTCTTAGACCTTGGTCCGAAACGGAACATCTGATTGGTATGGACAGGAAGTATGAAAGTGGAGTGGTTTGTGGCGTGGTATATCGGTCTGGTTTGTGATTGGTTCTGCGCGAAGCCCAGAAAAACCCACATTTTCCAGGAAGCTGATTGCTGCTTCTAGGTCTGTGCGTCGTAGCGCGGGGGAACGTGACCATGGAAACGGAAGGATATTGGTTCGAAGGGAGCTCTGGTAGTCCCTTGGAGGCTCAGCAGAACAACGGTAAAACCGGGTCAAAAGAGGTATGAAGCAATTAATGCGTAAGAACGGTCCCTAGGAGGCCCTAGGTCGCTAGATAAGACATGCTACCATCTTGTTTGTGTAGCACTCAAGTTGATGAATGTTATTATTAGATGGACGGCTGATCAGAGGTTCTCGCTAACAGTTATGGGACACGGTACGGTAACTGGTAACTACTAAAGGTGCAACAAACTGCTAACCTCTCCACAAACTCAATATCCTTTCCTCTTGGCATTAGTCTCATCAGAACAAAATTCGATCCGTATCGCAGGCACATCCATAGCGTATACGCTATCGCATTCTTCATTCCAGACCACTGTGAACTAAGGGCTGAGTCCTTGTTTTTAGTGGACCCTCGTCATATAAGTGTGCAAGTATAATGTATGAGTAACACCAACACCTCAAGCTCTAAGTTCGTCATAATACTCCATTCTTGAGACCGGCCGCTTCAAAATATGTTATGAAAGCTTGGACAATACGTAGTTCCTGGTGAGGGGTGATGCATAGAAAGGTATCTCATGAAGCCCTGTCAACTTGATAAAATTGTTACGTCTCGACTAATCGCAATCCCTTCCTCTATTATACCCCATTAAGTATGAATAAAAAATAGAACGCTCCAAAAAAGAACAATGTACAAATTCGCTAAAATCGAAGGGAAATCATGACATGAAAATAATGCCCTCCCTGCATGTTTCACATTCGAAGATGCATAGATCAATCCTCCTACTCGGATCCCATTTAATACCCATTTAATACCTCTTTCATCTCCCTTCTCCATTCTCCCCTTTGGTCTCCTCCGCCGAAGCTTCAGATGTATCTGTGGCAGTCGAAGAATCGCCATCACTCCCGCTTCCATCACCCTCCCCTTGTACCTTCTTGGTCAACCAACTCCGAAAACCAGGAACCAAAAGCGACCCGAAGGCAATCTGTAGACCCTGAAAAATAACCATCGGCAGCTGAATCTTCGCTCTCTGCGAAACAGTGAGACCTTTAAAGATCAAGTTCGCTAAGGGAACGCCCATTGCAGGTGTTTTCGCTGGCACGCAGTACGCCACTGCAACCGTGTCCTCCCTTGAGAGCCAGAGCACTGAGATCGAGACCGAGACTGTGAGCCAGATCAGGAACATGGCGATAGAGATAAAGACAATGAAGATGATATTCGACGATTTGAGAGAAGTGAATACTTCAGAGCCGAAGGCTGCATCGTACGCTTGCCAAATGATGAGGAGAAGGCAGAGCGAGCTCAGCTTGTTGAGTTTCCATGTGCCGAAGACTTTGCGTATGGGTTTTGGGAAGAAGTGTTGAAGGGTTTGGCCGACTACCTGTTTCAGGTCTATTAGTGTTCGGCAATCTCATTGTTATCTTTTTTTCATAATATTGAGTATGCTATTCCAAGTATTCTAGAGTACGCTGAAGCCAATGAACTTCCTTACCATTGGCACAAAAACAGACAGTCCGATCTGTTTAAAGATACGCGCATAGATAGCGACATAACCGCCCTGTTCCGACGAAAGAATATCCGTATACCAAGGAAGAGGCAGACAGTACATCTGAATGAGCAGGGGCGTCAAAAAGGGCCCCAGAAAATTGCCGATAGTAGATTCCACCACTGTGAGGGCGTCGTTGCCGCGCGCGTTTCGCGTCATAACCACGTTAGACGAGATAGTAGTCGGGACACAGCCCATGAGTAGAAGGCCAATGAGTAAAGCCTCATCCATGAAAGCCGGAGATGTCGCACACAGTGAAACGACGGCATAGACTGAGGCCGACGTCAGAAGGAAACACTGAATCTGGACGAACAGGTGCACTTTCCATCGGCCATAATTCTGAATCAAGGCACGCGTTGACAACGTGCAGCCAGTGATCAGGAAGATGAGCGTAACACAGAGATACGAAATGGCTGTTTCGATGAGGTCTTGACTTCGTACCGGGGCTTGGACCTGTGAGGCGATGAGAATGACGATGCCGATTCCGATTAGAAACCATTGCCCGAGTAGGGTGTTGAGGGTCTTGCGCCAGAGGGGTTCCTCGGTTGGCATGATTAAAATAGTGAAATTACCGCGTGGTAGCACCAATCAGTCCAGAATGCATGGAACCCCTTTTTGGCTCACATTTTCCCCCCATTCCTGCCTGTCATCTCTGCTCCGACATCTTTTTTTATGAATAATGCGCTACGGCAGATAGTTCAGGCGGAGATGTTCCGAAGGATTGCAACTAACCCGATTGGCTATCGATCGATAAGGATTAACCAACCCAAAGATCCTAAGATAAGGGGGAAATGTCATGATCTAAGGCTCGACGTAGGAATGTTAGTCGGCAAATTACATAGTCCACTGCTTACATCAATGAAAGGTAATGTTCGCTGCAGTTGCCACACTCCTATTACCATGAAATAAGTCTCCTTATTTGATTTTCACTGTAAAGAATGGATCGTGTCAGTGAAGCTAATGCAATAGCATCCACGTGCTCTTCGACATAATGTGAGGCCTGGTGAATGCCGGTAATTCATCGGAATGCTACTGCCACGGAGACAATGAATGGTAGATTTATTGGGAAGGCCGATGCAGGCGAGATGTCCTATCCTTTAATTATCCAAAAGCTTGCGGAAATAGTATGTCGAAAAATAATCAGAGAAATGTGTGTGTTGGAAATATAGTATGTGCCTATACGTACTGGATTTTCTAGAATGCACGTAGCTTTCCTGTTTTGGGCACCGCCGCTTTAGTGAGGTACTCAGGGACTTGCTCAGTGAGTATTCCACATCACAGATTACCACTCAGTGAGCGCTCAGAGCCTGCTCAGTAAACAGTTACATGATCTACTGAGCTGCTCACCCGCTCTTTATTCAATACAGGTAGTTCGACATCCCTGTGATAAACAGCTCTCAAGTTTACCCAAGTCTGCACCAACACTTGTACAAGATGACGCAAGTAGAAAGTCAATAAATGTCAATTTAATCTTAAGTGGCGAATCTCTGAAGCTGGGCGTGATCACCGAGAGCGATAGTAGTCAAATTTAAGAATTAAGTCTGATAAAATCATGAAAACACGTACTTTCCTCTTCTTAAAGGCCATGAAATCATTGCAGAGGAGCATAGAAGCCTGTTATATATCTATTATTTAATTTAAGCTTTTGCTTTTTGCTTCTTTAATCATCTGAATTCCATTTACTCCCTCATTTCCCCCCCTCGTTCACTGACAAGCTAATGGGCAAAATTTTCTCACATGTCAGTGGCGAAGCAGCTACTAAGAACGCCAGACATAGACATCAAACGCCAAGGCATTGGCGAATTGTTCTCAATTCAGTCCAACCTAGCAATGCATTTGCAACAGAGGGTGCCTGCTCGCAGTCCCATGACTACACACGCCCGTAGCTATCACACATAAACGTTGAACCTGGACCATGAAGCGACACGACTCATCGCTGTGGCGGACGATGCATGGCTATATGTCGGATACCAACAATCCTCCCGTGCAGCCGTTGAAAATCGTCTGGCGCTAAACTTCGGTTTGAGCCAACGAGCGCTACGCGGATCTCCTCATCGAGCCAGCGAAAGAGCGTGTGCAACTCACTCCACTTTTTCCGCACAATCCCACCCCTGCGTCCGGTATAGCTTGGGTTGCCAGGTGTTCGTGCGAATTTGAAGCTGCTGCGCTCCAACTGCCGCTGCAATGCGACCAGGATTCGATGCTGTGCCGGGAAAGGAATGTCCTTCGGTCGAAAGGGCTGTACAGGCTGTGCCGGGGGAGATGGAGTTTATTGGCCTTCTTCCATGCAGATTTATTCCGTAGATTACTTATTTTATCGATGTCAGTTGTGATACTAGTCTCGGTCGAAGGTTCGGGGGTCGAGGTAGGTGTAGACGTGCGTGTGGCAGGAGACAACAAAGCTCGTGGAGATATCATCGATATCAGGTAGCGGATCTAAACCCTGGCGAATCAGGTATATATCTTAAACAGGGAACCGAATCTCTTTTCTATCAAGAATTACTTGTATTCTGGTGAGCCAGGTATCAGCATTCTCGTATGATAAGTTCTCCACGTCAGCGACCTTCAGGTTTAGGGGGCTTTCAGATGTCATGATGGCAACAAGACAAGGAAGAATCTCTAGCTGTACAGAGATGCTAGATAGGCTCATAACCAATGTTGTAAATTCTACGATTGGTCAGGGGAATCGGCATCAGAATAGGGAGAACTAAGTGATTGACTTGAATGAGCGGACTTAGTTAAAGTTCAAAAGGACGGTAGATACATGTATATAGCTTATATTAGTAGCCATGCAAGCCCCTCACCAGTGAAATATCATTATTTCACACCCTACCATAGCCGTATTCGTAACAGTTGTATTTGCATCTATAAATTTAACTATTTGCTAGGGCAACTAGTTCTAGTATGGCCAACTATATGACAGCGTGTACAGTTTCCGTGTTGGTTCTCTAAGCTCCAATCCTTTAATAGCCTCTTGCGCAAGCTGCTGACCTTCGGCCCCAGTAAGAACACATCTAGCTTGTCCAGTACACGCTATGATTCCAATGAGACTAGACCAGCAGCTCCAAAACTACTGTAGATATTCTTTACTAATAAAGGTTTTCAAGCTTCTTTATAAAAAATCTATAAAAATCTTCTTATTAACAAAAATAAATACCTCTCTAAATTCTTTTTATTACTTGTGCACTATATGCCTTCTTTAGAGGTGCGAAGCAGCCAACATTAAGTGGTTGTAAATAATTTGATGAATAAGAAGATATATATAGAGATAAAATTTAATAATTCTTGCAGAAAAGACCATATTCAACAGGTTTATAACTGATATAGTTATTAACAATTAAAAGCCAATATGTTTCTATTGTACGTGCAGCAGTATGCTTTTTAAAGATCCTCTCTGGTTATAATAATCCAAGTTTATTATTGGTCCATCTATTGTCGCCCAGATTAAGAAGCCAACTAGAATCAATATCTTGATTGAGATTGATGGACCTTGGCGGAGAAGATAATTATCAAAAGGAGAGACCATCCAGTGGCATTTGCTATGGGGTTCGCGTACGAATCTACGGAATGATACTTGGCCAAAGCCTGCGTGGTATGCAGGGATGTACGATATCCATATAACACCAGCTTCCCCTTGTTCCTGTATTTTTCTCTTCTTCCTTTCCAGCTATTCCTTCGTGTACGTACGGCATCCTTAGGTTGAGGCAATCTAAGTGTGACCACTAACAGCATTGATTACTTCAATAATCGTCACCCATTCGCGGTTCCCTGGCTATATAGCTCGTACGCGACTGTTTTAACAGAATGCAGTAATAACCTTTGCTGTGGGAACTACATCCATTTAAAAGCCAGTTTAAGCCAATAGATTTAGACTCTCGATTAAATAGCAGTAGAGTTACTATTTTATATACAGTTTCATGATTTAGCAGTAGGCCACGCTAATCTATATCTAAAATCTACTACTTAAGAGAAGTTTCCAGATCTTTCAGTTTCTAGCAATTTACTGTGACATCAACCCGTGCTGTCCGACCACTGATTCGATGGGTGAGCGTAGAACAAGGGGGTATATTATATACTGCAGCTACAGCCTGTAAACTTTTAAACTAGCTATTTTTGTATGCTTTAACTGCGAGTATTATACAATCCTCTAATGTAGGAGCTGGTCCTGCTTTGTTTGAAGCCATATTGGATGGAAGGCTGAATTTGATGGTTTGGTGGTTGCAAGTTATCAGGGGTTGAGCCGCGGCTCGCTCGGTGGTGTGGCTCGGCCGGTGGTGGATGACATTATTGAATGAGAACCCTGCCTCTGGCATTCTACGCAGGTTCAGACGTACTGGGGCGAGTTCACCTTGTCAACTCCATCGCAGAATAGAGAGAAAAGTAAGGTTAGATACCAGTGTCTCCTACGTATCTGTTACCCTGCATTTCAGCATCTCAAGGCCCATTGTATCCTTAGAGATAAATGTGAAGTATTGTCGTTCGTCCACTGCTTTCATAGACGGAGAAGTTGAACAAATCAAACCATTAAGAATGAATATCAAGACCACATCCTCTCCGATTGATATACCATCTCAATAAAAAACTCAATGCTCGAAGGCAATTTGCAAATAATAACACGATTGACCTTTTAGAAGATGGGAACGAATGGCAACAGCGAGTCATTTGAAGTGCGCCTGTTTGATGGGGATAGAAAATTCAGATTCTCTATCTAATTCAGGCGCATTAGAAAAGAAATAAACTCTCCATCATGCGTATACGGGACCGAGTTACAGAGAGGTCGATTTCGACGTGAGAAAGGGATAGTGGCATGGATACAAGCGATGTCGTTTGTTACCCTCCAATATTGGCTTGACTTATCGCACGTTATATCCCATGGTAGGACGAAATCCATGCCCTGAGGATAAAAAGAGAATCGTCTCTAAAGGAGCTATTGTATGTATAAGCTGAGACCACAGATCAAATCCCCTCACATCAACATGGTTCTTGTAGACTTCTTCTTCCTCCTTGGACTAGATCAGATTTTGAAGTCGTAGGAATACTGCTTGAAGATATGTCTTTGGTGATCAATGAACTCAGATCATTCCCCACTGCGTCCTTTATAGGTGTCTCGCAACCAGAAAGCCGGCTTGACATAAGTATGTGAGCTGGGCGTGACGCCACGATCCATACTTCTAGCGGACTAGCGTGGTGGTTCTCCTGCGGCGTAATATGCTTCCAGATCCAGAAGCCATTAGTTTCGGAAACCTAGTGCCAGGCCCCAGAACCAAAATTTGGCGCTTTTCACGAGTCCAAGGCTTGAAACTTCGCATCGTTCGGCCTATGTCTCAGGGAATAAAGAATACTCTGGTACGGTGAAGCCGAGTGTTTTGATATGAAATGCTACAAGCAGTGCGACCACGTCTGATACTGATAGAGCAGTCACCAAAAGGCAGGATATTTCGTGAAGTCATTCATTTATAACAGTGACGATGATATTGCAAGACCTGCACGTTCATATATTGTTATGTTGTATGCCAATATACAGTAACCGGAACAGAAAAAGCATTGAGTACTCACAGGAATAATAGAACTTGTAAAACCTTGGGTACAATGAGACCACTGGCAAAACAAGTTATGAAGTGCCATGTCCGGCGAGTGGGTAGGGTCATTTTTATAACACAACGTCAGGGATGAATGGTCGACGGTTGCTATCAGATGCCGCAGCTTTTGGTGGTCATTGATTGTACGGCCTTAGTATTCCTGAACAGTTTGCTTGTTCCTAGGATTGTCCAGCTCCTAGGATGGCCGAGCCTGTTCCTGAGAGTTTGAAACACATTCCCCAGACATAGTATCGTAGAAGTACGAATCCATCTTGACTGTAGCCCTTATTAAGGGGAGACCACACAAGGACAAAGGACCTCGGGTTATTGTCCTGCGCTGGTCGACGGAGGGTATACTCTAAGAGCAGGCAGGGTTTAACCTCGAGCTGGAGACGGTCTGTCTTGAGACTTGAACTTGATAGTAAGCGCCTGGTCTTGACAGACAGCCCGGTTCAGATGCCAAGGTGGGGACCCGGAATAGAGAGAGTGTGTGAACTCGGTATATACTGTCTATCATTGGGTGAAAATTTGATATGGGGGGCAATTTACTGGTCCATTTTCCGGTCTTTTGCCGATTGTGGAGTGAACGAAGAAGAATAAGACCAGCTTCAAGTAGTACTAGTTAGTACAGGCACTATTTCACCTCATAGAAAGCCAGTGACACCATACAGGGTGCTAACTAACAGTTTGGGTCAAAGAAGTGCGGGCAGTACCTGTGCTCTAGATACTTATTATCCTCCTGGTGTTCCATCCGACAGTGACTAATCGAGCCCTAAACATGTTTAAAATAAGGCCTCCAAATTCTTTGAGAACACGACCACTTCAATAAGTAAAATATATCTCACATCTGGCATTCCTCACATATTCAGCACTGAGATAGTTAACTCTAAAACTAACTTGATCTATAATATAGTACTCTTTTGGAGGAGAGGTCTTTTTGCGCGAAATGCGCTAGTCCCTAGTATAAACATAATCCGTGCATCCTGGCTGTAGTTATGGCTGTATAGTAGCTGTGTTACTCGAAGATGTGCGCTTCGCACGCTGTGGCCCTGAAACGACGAAATGGTAGGAACGAGGCGAATGCATGGATACCTCTGGCCACTCAGGTTTAGGGTAGGGCGGAATGGGTCTAAGCAACTGATGGAAAGACATGATTAGGATGGATAGACAGTTAATAGTACTGGAAGCGGACAATTATTAATATTTTAGTAATCATATTGCAGCGATAATTGGCCCAAGGGTGATTTGAGGTGGTTAAATTAACGGTGGTCAAAGTTGGTGGCAGAGCCGGTGTTCACTGAGGTACTGCAAATACAGGCCCAATTCATGCTTTTCACTTAAAACCTCGAGACACATGAGGTTTTATAGATGACGTAGGCACTCTTCAATTGCTTTTCTATATTTTTGCTCATTCCTCCCTATTACATCAATTGGACAAGCCGCTCCCATCCAAGGCCATCGCGGTCGCTGAAGATATATGGATGTATGTTCAAAGAACATTGGTGTCTAAGATAAAATTCATACAAGGTATCAACGATTCCAAAAGCCGTAGGATATGTTTCTTTTCCCTCTCCACCATACCCATCCCCCCCTTTTTTTTTTCTTTTGCGTGAGTAATAGTCCAAGATAGTTACCAGGTCTAGTTGTAGGTGCAAGAGCAATCGTGGCAGCATAGGTCATTGCATTTCTTAACTTTGCGGGAAACAGCAGTTGATACCAAGTAGGGTTTATCGAATGGCCTACACAGATAGGAGCCCTGAAGAAAACTTTGATTGAATACTAGATATCTAGGTTGAAACTAGCTAAGGGATCTCGTAACAAGGCATTTGCACATTATCGTTTTACTGGAATTTTGTTTCTACCGAGTGCGCACGTCAACCTCTGTATGAAGCTAGTCGATGCTCCGGCCACCTTATTCCACATCATCGGCTGCGCGGGCGCGTTTCCAGGCATTGATAGCATCCATATCACGACACTGAACCTCAGTATCCCACATGGTAAAAGCTCCATAGAATCGGTCCTTCGGCGTGAGACGCAGATATTCCTCGGTATGCTGTCGGGCCCCTGTCTCGTCAATATAAGTGTAGTTGCTGTTCCACCAGTAGACAATTGAGATATCACCATGACATAAGATTGCTTGTCGAAGGACGTCCAGGAAGTGATCTTGAGGTCATTTAGCATGCGTAATTAAGAGGCGGGACTGAGGCTTACTCATATAGTCTTCTATGTCCTCGGAAGGCTGATCAGGGAAGTAGTGTTCTGGGTAGAATGATTTTCGTATTCGATTTAGACAGTGCATTTGGTGGTAGACGCCCAGTGCGTACCCGCGATAGCCTCGGGATCGACTGGAAGACTTTGTTCGGCCGGTAGCGGGTGTTCACAAAGCGTTCCACGCCGTCGTCGCGTAGAGGAGCTTTGGGCTACTGTTAACTTCTGGTCTAAGAATATCTTGCCTAAGAGACTCACAGTATGGCGCCACCGGTGTATGGGACAGTCGTTTGGCCTGCCTGGCTAGGTAGATGCTGCACACAAGAAGGGCCAAGCTGAGTATTATGTTGAAAAGCGACTACAGATTAAACCAAAAGCGACGAGTCCTGTTCGTATTACTCATGATAGAGGAAAATCGAGATTGAAGGAGCCTCTTCTTCCCACGGTAATTTGTCACATTGAAACTATCTGTCGAGCTCAGGGGCGAGTAAGGAGAATCCATGTTGAAGAACTCCTGAGAGACTATGTTCCACCGATGTGTCACTCGGTCAGCTGCTCCTAGGACTGTGTGAGAGAGGCAAAGTGAATGAATGACTCAAATCACATTGAGATCCTTTCAAGCGTATCTTCCTTCTCGTATCGATATTCGCTTCGTGCGCAAAACTCCCTAATTACGAGAATGCCCGCCAGCCAATGCGTGCAGGTGGCGATCTTTTAGCCGATAGTCCCTACTCCAATGAATTATCATTTGTGTTCTACGTACCACACGCTCTACCTTGCTTGCTGGATGCATACGCCGTAACTAGGGCTTCTCCCTTCACATTAGGGACCGTGCTGTTTTCGCTTCCCCTGATTGGGGGTACTTTAAGGACACCAACGTGAACGAACGTGTCGGCTCATTCGTTAATTGGCGTCTCAATATCTGGGGCGAATCCATTAATGGCTCCCATCAACCTCTTCACCCTTTTCCGGGAATGACCGAAGAGTTAGGGGCGGAGGCTGGCATCATCGCGACAGCGAGGATAGAAACTTCGGCAGAGTCTCACACTCCATCACCGGCCTTTATGAACCTATCTGTCAACGAGGAGTTTTCTGACGCGAAACCTATGTCTGCTCATTGGATCTATCGCTGGGTGCCACACGCATCCCTTCAGTCAAATCCATGTCATTAACCCATGTCAAGCAGACCGACATGTTCTTCTACATCTTGATCATGGCTCTATTGGTGGTGTCTTCTATCGGTGGACTAGTGGTACGTAAATCCCCATATCTTGGTGCAGGCTCAGTATAATCGAACAGGAAAGAGGTATATCAAGTTGTTGACGCCGAGGTAGTAGTGTGTGTGTGTGTGTGTGTGTGTTATAATTCTTTGTTTATTAATAATACTATCTCTTTGTTGAGTGGGTAAAATAGAAGATGATGGTTACAGGCACTAAGAAAAAATAAATATAGATAAAACACTAGTATAATATATTTTATAAAGGCTACTCTACTCAAGCTACTTAATGCTCCGCTCAGCCCCTACTCAGTAATCAGCTTCGTGCGCTCAGAGCGTGCTCAGATCTACTCAGTGAGCAAAAGGTGGCGAGGGGTGAGCTCTAAAATGGAAAGAGAAGGTCTTCAAGCTGTCTAGAAAATCCGGTACATATGTGAGGTGTCCAAATGTGATGGATCTCCTGCATGGTTTATGAGCAGGAATCTTGCCGAATATCTGGTGTCTTAGGGTACGGATGTTCGCACCTTACTTTGCATGGGAAAGCATGTCCCCATGCCCCTATATAAAATGGCCTGTGTTTCCTATAGTGACAGAATAGGTAGAGAGTTTGATATTACCATTCTGGTACCCATATAATATTGGTCACTTGTTTTTGTCAAAATATGCTAATGATAGTCTAGCCGCATGAGCCTAATCCCAATGATAGCAATTTCTGCCTGATATCGAACAATTATTTCCTCTAAAAAAAGGCTTCTAACTAATGTGGTCATCCTCCAAAGAAGAATAAGGAAGCCGGGCACCGAAGGAGTACATTCCCTAGATATCATATCAACACCCTGGAAACAAGAATCTGTTTACGGTTACTCTCTATCATATATGGAGCACTGTCCTAATCAAGCACCAGCTGGTCCCCTCAGAGTGTGCCATGTTCACAAGCGTATAAGCTCGGTCTGGAGTAATCTAGCTCTCTAGAACGAATACAATCATCCAATATCCATGTACCTCGATTTTTGTTAGTCCCTACACCTCCTATAAGTTGATGTTCCGCGCTAATTTTAGCAGTGTCCGAGAAAGTCATGGTTTCACTCCACTGGTATGGACTGGGCTCTTGTGTGAGCTTCTCCGAGTTGTCCCCCGGTTTCCAACCATGTAAGAACTTGATAATACCATAAGTATCATAGATGAATATTGATAGACGTCCTCTAGGTCAAAACCACGGCACGCATAGCGAAATCTGGGAACCAGCCGCTTAATGCCGCGGCCTCATTGTTCAAGTTTGGGCCAAAGGACAAAGTAGACATTCGGCAAGTACAATGGACTTTAAACCGCCAAGTCGAAGTATTGATGCAGGAGAAATGTAGGGTATCGGGGCAAAACGCCTTTTCGGGCCGTGTCTTCAACTGGTCTGCGAAAACTCTCTTCCTCGGCCATTCTCAAAGTTCCTAACATTCCCTTTATCTTCCATCCAGGAATACAACGTTTAATTCTTTCAAACCGTACATGGGCACGGCCGCTAATATCCACTCATACTCAAAGCGCCTGTCGCGTGTCGCTTCTGGGTCACCATCTTGCGAATGCCGGTGTTGACCTACAGAAGGATGACCTCGGGTACACATTATTAACCACACATCTTATTCATTAGTTAGAGACTCTCGGACTGATAGGGAAGATCTTTGAGGGGATCACCAGCATTAACTCGTATAGGAAGGCCTACAAGAAAGCGCGAACATATTTTTGTGGACAAGGGCGACCTAACATAGCATGTTATGAAGGCAGGATCAATCAAATTCAGTTCTGGGCTCTCCTAAGTTTATTCTGAGCCAAAGGAAGGCTACTAGGGTGGACAGCCGAGGTGGTTGGGCTGGATAAAAGCGGTATCTGTCGCAACCTTTCTTGTCTGAGAGCAACAGCTCATGCCCTTTGGGGCCGAGCTCGTTCCATGCTGCGTCCTATCCGGTATACCGCCATTATAGACGCTTTCGACCACCGGCACCGATATCTTGCGCTACGAACCCGAAGAATTCGTCGATTATGATGGCATTTATGGTAACACGTCGATTAATGAAGTCGCTCAGAACGAAGCGAGCGTTTACAATTTTTATTCGGACAAGGATAGGTCTCGATACGGCGGGAAGAGGCTGAACATGTTGCACTCCATCGTTCAACGGACATTACGGATTGATCCGAACGCCTACCTGCTCCACGTGCGGTTACGAGAAGATGTGAAATGGCGACGTTAAGCCTACCTAAAGCCAGCGCAAATGCCCTCTGACGACATGCGGGAGATTAATGAGGTAGACGTGAGAAGATCTGATGTGGGCCAAAATGTAGATACCAGGGGGAAGCGAAATGTCTGGGGGGGATCAGTTATGCTCAACTACTCATCTTCCTTTCCCTCCGGACACAGATAGAAATCGGTAAAACGTTGCACTAAGTCGAGGTCGTGGAATTCTGGTCATTAATGGCCGGGAACACGGACTCACTATCTCTTACGGCTAAATAAAGACAGGACGAAGGAAAAGCGAGGCCCGCGGTATTTATTACAGGAACGGCATCCTTTTTGCGTTTGGTATCTGGCCCAAACATGCCAACCAGAGGCTAAGGAGGGTTCTGTCATTGTCAATGATGAGAAGAACAAATACTTCCACCATCCTATTCAAGGATGGGACATGATTGGTTCAGACATCCCAGGGTCGTCGCCGAGGAAAGGGATCAAAGGCATGCTGCTCCTGGGATGCCAAGCGCCATTTTCACTCTTTGGTTTATAAACCAGTCTTGCACACGTTCCTATCATCGACTCCCCAGTTTTACCTATCAAGCAATGGGCTAGTATAATCAATTTGACTTTGAAATGATCGGACTGACACAATAAAGCGTTATGAGGAGCAGAACATCTGTTCCATCTATACGAGGTGCGCTTCTTGCTATGACCAGGGCGAAAAAAAAGACTCGTGACACTGAATTTGGCACATGATTGTACATGCCCTAGATATGGTTCTAGACGCGACAGATGAATGCAGTTATGGCATGATAGATATTGAGATCGTTGCAGATCCAAGCGGAGCCTAAGATTAGTGATCAGCCCCCCTTTTTTTCAAATTAGCATTGGAGAAGAGACAAGGAATGCAGATTTAACCGAGGTACGTAGATCAGTTCAGATCCCAAGATAATGGCTATCTCCCCTCCTTACATTGTAAGGAATCTACGCAAGGCACGTTAGTGCTAGTACACAGAAAGACAAGCACTTACTCCATGTCTCAAATAGATGCCACAAATACGAAATAGTGATATTCTAATCACCGAAAGGATTATCAACCACGAAAGCGATTCGATTCTCCGCAATAAAAACCGGTAAACCGGCTTACCGAAAGGGGCAAAAGCCTCGGCACATCTTCTCTCCCACGTATAAAACTATGGAATAGAATGTCTTCCCCGCAAAATAGACCCCCCAATCTTTTTCTGTTCCTGTATCCATAGAAGAGATATCGCCATGTCGAAAACATTCACCCGCGCCGAAGTGGCCGAACACACCTCGGACGAGTCCGTCTGGTGCATCATTGACCACCGCGTCTACGACCTCACAGATTTCCTCGACGCCCACCCAGGCGGCAGCGTCGTCCTCGCCCAAGTCGCCGGCCAAGATGCGACCGCCGAATTCTACAACCTTCACCGCCAGGAAGTCCTCGAGAAATACCGCGATGAACTCTGCATCGGAACCGTAGAAGGTGAAACCCCGGAAGTTGCGCCCCGCGAACCTGGCGAGCTCAGTTCCGTCCCATATGCCGAGCCACTCTGGTTGCGACCGGAGTTTAAGAACCCCTATTACAAGGATAGTCATCGTCGGTTGCAGCGGGCGGTGCGCGAGTTCACAGATCGCTATGTTTATCCCGAGGCGCAGGAGAAGGAGAAGGATGGGACATATATCAGTCAAGAGTTGATCGATCGCATGGCGGAGAATGGACTTCTGGCTATGCGTCTGGGACCTGGGAAGCATTTGCATGGTCGGACATTGCTTGGTGGTGCGGTAGATGGGAAGGAGTTTGATTATTTGCATGACTTGATTGTTGCGCAGGAGTTGAGTCGCGCTAATGCTCGAGGTTGGTTTTGTGTTCCCCCCCCAAAAACCCCGGGTTTATTGTAGTTCGTTTGGCTTGATACTGATATTTTTTAGGTTTCTCGGACGGTAACATGGCTGGTATGGCTATCAGTTTGACGGCTGTTCAGCAGTGGTTGCGCAATGTTCCTCTTCGCCAACAGGTGACCGATGAGGTCTTGTCCGGGAGAAAGAAGATGTGTCTCGCTATCACCGAAGCATTCGCCGGTAGTGATGTGGCTGGTCTGCGCACCACGGCGACGAAGACTCCAGATGGGAAACACTACATTGTCAACGGCACCAAGTATGATTCCTGCTGTGGTGTACCGATCTTACATTACTAACGACTATGTAGGAAGTGGATCACGAATGGCATGTTCGCCGACTACTTCGTTACCGGGTGTAAGACCGAGAAGGGCTTCTCGGTGCTTTTGATCCCGCGCGGCGAGGGAGTCGAGACCAAGCTGATCAAGACCTCATACTCAACCGCAGCCGGGACAGCATACATTCAGTTCGAGAACGTCAAGGTTCCCGTCGACAACCTCCTAGGCGAGGAACACAAGGGCTTCATCGTGATCATGAGCAACTTCAACCACGAGCGGTACATGATGGCCTGTGGTGTGATTCGCATGTCTATGACTGTGGTCGAGGAGTGCATGAAGTGGTGCAATCAGCGCATCGTCTTCGGCAAGAAGCTGATTGAGCAGCCTGTCATGCGACAGAAGTAACCCCCCTGCCTCCTTTACCGTGATACAAAAAGCATGCTAACCAAAGCAGACTTGCCCGGATGATCTCCCTTTGCGAATCCAACCAGGCTTGGCTAGAGTCTATCGCTTACCAGATGTGCAACATGACCTACAAGGAACAGGCGACACATTTGGGCGGTCCTATCGGTCTGCTCAAATCACACGCGACTCGGGCCGCGCAAGAGATTGCCGACCAAGCGACGAATATCTTTGGCGGCCGTGGCTTGACTCAGACCGGCATGGGCAAGGTCATTGAGATGTTCCATCGCACGTACAAGTTCGACACGATCTTGGGTGGAACCGAGGAAATCCTGGCTGATTTGGGCGTACGGCAGGCGATGAAGAAATTCCCGAAGGCAATGTTGTAGACTTTGCATTCACAGCTCCCGATACCATGAGTTCAATTTCCTTATTGTTAACCATATTGTCATGTACATAAAAGAGGCTTATAGGATTCTAGACTTGACATTGGCCCTGTAGATAATCCATCCTCTCAACAACAACAGTATAGTGCATCCCAACCATCTATCTCTAAATTATCACCTCCCTGCGTAATGCTAATTGCGCTACTGAACCCTCTTCCTCACTCCGATGCTAATACCCACTTGTACCCCAATGAACTCCATCCAAATCATGGACCCGACCGCTGCGCCGGATCCATCTCCGTCTCAATCCTTCTAATAACCCTCGCCGGATTCCCAGCAACAAAGTGGAATGGTGGCACATCCTATTGAAAAAGCTTAGCACCGCACTCCCAAGCAAACCAAGAAACAAACATACCTTAGTAACCACACTCCCAGCACCAACCGTACTCCCCTTCCCGATCCTAACACCTGCCAAAATAATCACACTTCCCCCAATCCAAACATCGTCCTCAATATGCACCTCCTTGCCCGCCTCAGGGCCCTCTAGTCCCCGTCGCACAGCCGGATCCATCGGGTGCGTGGCGCCGTAGATCGAAATGTTCGGACCAAAGAGCGTTCGCTCCCCGATCGTCACCAGGCACGTGTCCAGGACGAGAAGATTGAAGTTCAGGAATGTCCCCTTTCCGACCTTGAAATTGTGACCATGGTCGACCGAAATGGGGGGGTCAACGAAGGGGTCCGTATCTCTGAACTGATCTTCATCGTCTTCGGGATCTGCTAGGGTTGGTGGTAGGGGGCGAGTATCCCCGATTATGCTTGAAGCTTGTTAGTATATTGCTTAAATGCGTATTATACCCACAGAAAGGAGGATTACGGGAGAACCAAAGGAGGAAGCATACTCTCTCCACAGCTCTACCCTCCGCCGTCTGGATACTTGGCCCGCCTCGTTGAAATGTTGGCAGGCTAATTTGCATCGCTCACGATTTGCCTGTAGATCCTTGTCCCATGCCCAGTAGAGCTCGCCATTGACCATCTTCTGCCATTCTTTGGAGGTAGCCATCGTGATCGTGTGCCAATGTATGGGGGTGTTGGTGGGAAAGAGTTGGAGCTGTTCATGGTCAAAATAATAGCCTATCGTTATATAAGGTATCCACTTCTACCCCTCCGCCACCAGAGTGGGGAGATGGCGAAGCGATCAAGAAATCAAGTGATCTGGTCAGGGGGTTTTTCGGGACAATTAACCTGTTTGGAATATTGTTTAAGATAGGCAACTGATGTAGGCTGACATATTTACTTAGTTAGGAAGGTAGGGCAGCAGGCTGGGTGGAGACGCAAACTGCATATCAGGCTTAATTGGCCTTTCAGTGCTTGGTTCTAGCCTGAATAGTACTAGTACGCAGCCCTCAGCTTGGTTCTCGGAAGCTTCCATATCAGTTAGTTTACTTAAAGAGTAATAAATGAAGGCCAAGTATGATCCACCAGTTTATATGTGTTGTGCATGACCCATTGTATTGTCCGGCAGTAGTATTAGATACCGAGCTTCCATTTCAGAGTCTCGGCGTGACTCACATGTGTACGGTTGAGTAATCGTTATTGATATAAAGCAGGAGCAAAACCTATCACAATTTCCATATTCTTAGAAGCAATCAGACTGGCATTTGAACAATGTGTATACCATCTCTTTCAGTATCGACGAGCACCTATCCACGCACGGCGGCACTCGTCAATGTCTCAAGACCACCACACGACAGGATTCAGGGCCATGCTCGCTACAATCCACCAGAGCAATTTAAAACGAGTATTATACATTTCCCGTCATGACAAAAGCACTACCCATCTTCCCCTGTATGAGGCCGCCGAGCAATACGAAGATGTGGTCAAAGGGACTAATTTCGGCAGCTATTTGCACTCAGTCAAACTGAGCGCAGTGGAAAAATCACGCGGTGATGACATGAGTGTTCGGGTAGAATATCTGGTTGACTTGAAAACGAACGGGGAGAAAGGCGACAAGTTGCAAGTTCAGTACAGAACTATTGGACATGACCACAGCATCACAGTGAACGCGTAAGTGGCGTGGCAATTGATCGTTCTATATTATCATCGCTCACTTTGATAGTTTGATCCCTCCCACTCCCGGCGCCGAGAGCCTCCTTGTGTTAGGTCAATACGGATTTGACGCTGTTCCTATGACAGTATCTTTTCCCATCGAGCCAAGTATCAGAGGGGACTATAGAATCCCGCATCCTTTCACCTTTTGCCTTTCAGGGGAAAATAATCAACCTGGAAAGGCAGTGCAGTGGCAGGTCCATCCTGGGCCAAACAGCCTCTTTCGTTATACTCTAGTCGATATTGGAGCATCAGAAAACGGGGAGCCTCGGATACTAGCGATCTATGTTCACGTTGGGATTGTTGTGTGTCTGCCTGCGGAGTTCAGCGAGGGCGTGCTCTTGCTTCCCGAAAGCAGTAGTCGGGAAGAGGGGACCGTGGTGATAGCCAGTCTTTTGGTTATGCTGCGTCAGTTGAGGGAGGAAAAGCAGATGCAACGCAGTAAGAACAAAGAGTGTCCGGCTTCATCAAACTTGGTGAGAAGAGTTGCAACTAAGCTGTGGTCGCATTAATCGCGTGCACTTATCTTGATAGAGCTCGCCCTGAGACTGTAAAAGTAGAATGAGCACATTAGCCAAGAATGATACGGCCTAGCTATCGCCAGTCATTCAAAATTCCAACACTAACCAATTGCTATCACCTAGACCAGTCATCTGCGTGTCGACGATTAACTAGCTCAAGGCATACAACTCGCCCCATACTGTTCATATGATAAGGTAATCATGTTGCCGTGCAATCTCAGGACAATGAGTCTGTGTGTGGCGTTAGTGGAGCCTGAATGATTGGGCCACTAAAATAAACGACTTACAAAATTTGTCCATGAAACATTTGTATCATCATCAAGAGACTGAGCAGCTCGTGCGGCCCAGACCTTTTCTAGCAAGTCTCGAGGTACCGGATTTCGGACTTCGGATCTCCTTTCTATATCTCTAAATCGAGCCAGAACATAGTACTGCGAGTGTGGTGCAAGAGATTCTGCTCCCGCCATGAAGAGCGGCATAATAAGTAATTCAATCAATGAACAGTCCGAAGATACGGTGGCTGTTGCATCTAGGATTCGCGCCACACAGTCTTGGATGTCTGGGCTTTTTGCTGGACGCAAAGGGTCCAGCAGCCGAAGGATACGCAAAATGCATGCGAATTGAAAAGCTTCCGCCACAGCCAGCCAGCGAGGATCAGTGCTGGGGTACATCTTTCCTGCTTTATCCCACGAATATAGCTTGTGCTTTGCCACGAGCATGGCAATTTGATATTCATCCCATGTAAGCCACCCCAAAGTATACTCTTTGGCCTTTTCCATCACACCTCCAATAATCAGAAACACCTCTCGATGGCAACCATTTACCATCTCAAATTTGTTGTCACTTGCACAGGCAACCAATTCTCGAATGTCCTGGGAGAAGCAGAGGCGTTCGGGGCCAGCAAAAGCGCGGATAATATCAAGCCTGTCGGAGTTAGTCCATCGCGATAAGCAAACGACCCAGATACCTACCACGCAAGATTACCTAGAAAGAAGACGGCTCGCTGACGGTGACCACTTAGTCCCTCTGATATCAATAACCGCTTGCAGACGGACATGGCGCCAGTAATATGAATTCCATGACTCGAAACTCCGGATTCACAGATCTGTGCGGAACAGTCAGGTCAAATAACAACGCAGAGAGGTAATAATTATTTTTCCAATGACACATACGTCATGAAGTAATAGAATCTGAATGATGGCAAGGATAGCATCCTGCTCATCCTCTAATAAAGTTGATGCTTGGCTCCTGCGGATTTCTTCACTGAGCGCTCGTATAGCTTTCATGCGGTACTCTACCGCAGTCGCTTCGTACATGGTTTGATCTCCTGTTATCTGCCCAAGGTGCGAAGCAGATAGCCCAAGGACGGCATACAATAGGCCGATTTGCTTCCGGGCTAAGGGAAGAATATACAATCGATATGGATTATCGCTATCTTGACCAATCTCCGAGAGCTGATGCGGGCAAATGAAACTATCATCTGGACAGAGGCATCACTATGTTTGTCCGGGATACGTGACCTGTGATGCAACTCACAGTGGCTTAGAAGTGTGCCCGTCTCGGGCCGCCTGAGAACCTCTGCAATACCGTCCGGTGAGTCTTGTGTATCCGCATTGGGTCTTTCCGCGTGTGACGGCAGATAAGCTGGGTCCGGAGATTTCGAAGCCACGTCTATAATCTCCGAAGATTGTTGCCCCTGACTTCGCTGCGACGTTCCAATTCCGTTCGGCGCTTTCCTAGGCCTTTGGGCGTTCACTGGTATCCGGGCGCCCTTCCATTTACCTCGACTAGCGATACCACAAAACCTGAACTGCTCCGGATACCCTCCACACACTAAGCCCTTTGATATGCAGCGGTGACAATTTGGGCGCGCACGGTCGCATTTTCGGCATTTCTCCCTGCATGTTAGGCATGCAGGACCTGCCGGGTACGATGTTAGGCTTGTCCTTGCGAAGTCACAGTATACTGTTACACACCAGCTCGGGGCATTTCGCCGATCTATCAGGATGAACACTTGAATGACATCACATAGGAGTTGCTCTGTAAGGTGGAGTTCTTTTGGTAGGTAGGTTAAAACATACTGGAGCTAGTTAGTACACAAAGTTAGTTACCCGAAAGAGAACAAAAGCGATGGATCATAGCGCGAGATCACATGCTGGCGGTTTTGCCCCTTTGGGCAGTTTGTTGGCCCGCCAATCATTTGCTCCCGTCGCTTATTGCCTGGTTAAGGTTGCCAACCACGGGCAAAGATGCCAAACTTCATTGAAGGTTGTTACAATCTTATTACCATGAATTAAGTCTACATATTTAGCCCTCAATGTAATGATGAATCATGTCAGTAAAGTATTATATAATATCAGCATGTTCTTGAACATCACATGAAGCCTGGTGAATGCCAGTAATCTATTAGAGAGATAGAGGGGGCTGGTAGGGACCCCTAGGGACCACCTGGAGGCAGTGGCCCAGGGCCACTGCCTAGGAGCATGTGTCTGTCATAGCCAAAGGCTCTATATAGGCGTTAAATGTGATTAATAGTATTAATAATAATAATTAGAATGTTACTGCCATGGGGGTGATTGATTTTAATTATATCAATATAAAATATCATGTATTTTGTATTAACGCAGAGCTTGCGAAAATTTGTAAATGACAATGTAGCTACATGGGCCTTATCCCAAATTCCCAATGATAGTGCCTTCTACTTGATTTTGAACAACTACTTTCCAATCTGACCATCCTACTGAGGAGAAAAAAGCAGCCGGGCATTAAGGAGTACAGTCATGGGAGTACTCAACAGCCTGAAAGCAACAATCTCTTTCCGCATACTTTCTGTCATATGAGGCGCTCTCTTAGCCAAACACCCGCGGATCTCTTCAGCACAAGGGAGCTATAGCTTCATCTCACAAGCATGGACTGGGCTCTTGTGCGATCTTCTCCAAGTTATACCCAGATTCTTAACTATATAAACCCTTGATATACTTTAAGTATTATAAATAAATATTAATAAATTAAAGCCATGGCATATATAGTAAAGTTTAAGCATTAACTACTAAAACTCGCGGACTTATTATTCAAGATTGACCGAAGACAAAATTGGGCAACTAGCAAGTCCAGTGGATGTTAAAACCACTAATATTAAGTATAACGCAGCAGATGGGTTTGTAATTACGTGGGAGTACTCTGTACAATGTTTTTAAAGTAATGGAACAAAATGGCATTTCAGCAAGAGGCTTCAAAAGTCTGTAAAAATCCTCTTCCTCAGCCATTCTCAGAATTCCTAACCATCCCTTGATCTTCTACCAAGATATACAACGTTCATCTTTCAACGGTCAATGGGCACTTTCGGTCTGACCCCAGAATGTGCACCTTAATTCCCTGTCGATTGCGGCTTTGATCCTTAATGTAAAAAGTTTGTGGAGTTGCGGCAAGGAGACAAGTTATTGAGAACAGCGGAGGTGGAAATATGGTCAAATTGTTGGGATATCTAGTTGATCAGTACAGATAACCCGCCTAGATATAGGAGCTCAGCACAGTGCGTCGGGTGACGCTCTAGGCGAGACAATAGGCTCTAACACAAGTAAATAAAAAATGTACATTGACTCATTATAGGGGCTGAGCCACCTACTACTAGAAGGGCAAAGAAAGAACATATATAGAATAACAGTGTTCATCAGGGGATTGATGGACCATAAAATTTGGAAAGTGACCACTGGGTACTTAGAGGCCCGGAACGCGGCTGGACAGTTCAATTGTCATATCAGCAAGGTTATTAGGAATATCTCAAGCGAGGTTAAGCAAGGTATCGAGTCAAGAGAGGAACGACTGGCCAACATGACAACACCATATGCACTATTCTCCCCCCCCCCCCCTATCGGATATTGGCATCCTGGGAGCGCAATGTAAGCGGTTCATCTTTGGTTTGTGTGCCCTGGCCCTTTTTGCTCTCGAGGTTCGTGGGCAACTGGCGAAAGGGACGGTTCTTTTCAGACCTGGGAACCTCCGTGCGTGAGAGCCCCGCTATAGCAAAGTCTTGCGCCACCACCACCACCTCTTCCTCCTCCTTATCTTCTTCTCCTTTCTTCTCGTTCTTCTTCCTCCTCCTCCTCCTCCTCCACCACCACCTCCTGCCCAACCATGCACGGGTCCAACTCCATATTCCAGTCAGGATCAATGTCCTCGTCACGAGCTTCAGCCGCTCCACTGAGAGCAAGAACCCGTTGCATGGCCCACTGCAATTCTAATAAATCCATAGACGGAAGTGGATACATATTAGGGTCTTCTGTATGGAAGGTGAGGACGTCGCCGGACCGGATCATCTCTAGTGTCAGACAGTCCCATAGTCTGGCGTTTCCAGGGCCAGAGTCGAGCCCTTTTGGCACGATAGGGGGAGCTTCCAATGACACTTTCCGGGTAAAGTCATATTTGCCGAACCAATGGAACTCAACTTTAAGTGTTCCACGGTCATCGCTGAGCTCTATTGGCTTCAACGCGAATCAGGCCCGGTCCCAAAGACGGTGGACAAAGACCATTAAACACATAAGATTGTGCAAGGACTCAGTGCCCTCAACTCCTAATTCTGCTTGCTCCCATGCGTCTACTTTTTCCTTGGACCAGAAGGTCCTTAGGAGTTTCCAGAAGTCCGTCTGGCGTTCCATATATGCGGGTGTTCCCAGCGCATACGGATATATATGTGCCACTTCTACCTGCTCCGAGATCTTTGTAATAAGACAAGTTTGCCTATCTCTTACTAAGCACTAGCAAAATTTAGTATTGGGTCTAGACTGACTGTAGACAAGATAGACTTACCAGTTCTTTCGCGCTGTTGGAGCGGCGGGCTTTCTTTTTCGGTGTTTGAGTACTAACCGAGCTCGAAGGGGAATCAGCTTTTTCTACCATATGCAGGCCACTACCAGCGAGTCGAGGGGTTTTTGAAGGGCCTGATATGGCTGGAGTGCTCGGTTTTCTCTTCCTGGGCTCCTCCTTAGGGCTGTTGTTTTCCTCGTGTTCGGGGCGTGTACGGCTATGCCCTGTGTAGTATGTTAGCTGGTATATTATTTTCCACAGGACATACTTACAAATTTTGAGCGTCTTTGTACGATCTACTTCCCGAATAAATGCCCCAAAAGTCAACAGGTAATCCTCATCCCCATCCCTACACCTCTGGTGCCATTTCCTTAGCTTTGTCAAGTCCGCCAGCCAAAGCAAACGCCCAAGTTGCTGAGTCGACTTTAACTGCTCCAGTAGCTTGGATCAGTTCTTTGATGATCTGGTGTCTCTCCAGGTCGCGAAGTTCGGGCGTCGGGTCGTCACTAATCCTCGATTCAGCCTCTTCAGAGGCGGCCATCTGACCTGACTCTGTATTTGGTATCTGTGTCGAGCAAGCCGAACAACGCGTTAGAGGAGGGCAAGCTGGGCTTGTAGTGCTGGATGATGTTGCGGACGAAGGTAGTCAAATTTTGCAGTTGCTTACAGGAATAAGAATCGGAGGTTGGACGAGGGATGATAAATAGGTAGAGATGGCAGTCAGGTGATATCGTCATGACGACGGTACTGACCAGCGTCCGTATAATAATGACACCAGCAACCACTCTCCTTATCTTAACGATATCCTTCTCCTCGTGCAAATTGAGCCTGACTGATGCATTCATCCTTTTTCCAGGGTATGAGTATAGGCCCTGATTGCACAACTTCATGAAGGCCTTCAAGGCTAGTTGTTCATATCTATGGTTTAAGCAGGGTTAGTATACAGCTATAATACAATGAGTCTTATATGTATAAGAACCTAAAAGTCCTCAATAAGATTTTCTAGGAGCTTCGGTAGCGGTCAAAGGCTATCTAGTTTCCCACTCATTTGGCCTTACCATCTATCAGTTATTTCGATACTTGAGCTAGTGGATACGAAGCGATGGATGATGGGGCGAAATCACATGGATTGGATCCATGATGCTGGTGGTTTCGTCCCTTTGAGAAGTCTGTGGGTCTGCCTCGCTAATTGCCTAGTTAAGATTATAACTGAAGATTAACTTCATTGTAAGTTAATTATAAGACTATCTAGATAGATGTCAAGAGATACCTTCAACATACAATTTTGTAGATGATGACTGAAAAATAGACACTAATCTGCATCTGTAGTATCCATTGATCTATATTAGCAGGAATTTCAACTTGTTTATTTAATCTTTAGGAATCATGGAAGTTCCCACATAATAGGTAGGTTGTAATAGTATGTCAGAATATGCGTTAATCTGGTCCTTATGGAGCTTCTCGATTATTCACTATGCAGGAGATGCTGCAGCGCTTGGCTAGATTGGTCTATCGATTTCGACCTTACTGCATTAGGACTAGTTCCAATATCAGAAGGTCTATCAACACGTGAGTACCCCGATCATCCGACGGAAGCTCAGCCATCCCACCGTCATCATCGCAAGCTCATGCTGAATAAATCCTACATCTTTTAAACCACTAAATAGTCGACATGGTTGGAACTACAGATGCGCTGTACCCAGGAAATGTCCTAGAACTAGCCCAGGGAGCCGTACGCGGAGACGGAAATGTTGAGTTCAGCCTCAAGACTCCTTACGAAGCGACCGCTCTCATCGGCCACGCATGCATGCTAGCAGTGAACTTTCGCTTAGTTGGTCTTGGGGAAGAGCATACCATAGGTTTGTTTTTTGCCTCGCCTTTCTTTCTCTGCTTTTCCCAGTCTGTCGTGTTGTCATTTCGTCTCAAGTCCTATACTCACTGCTGACGATTTCGTGAATCACTAGAAAGCCCCTCTGAAAGCCCATCTCTCCCGCCAGGATGGAACGCAAATGACACCTTCTCCTTTCGATATGCTCATTCGCAATCTTCGATGCAATATTTACTCAAAGTCAGCCGGATAGGCAACAATGCCCTTGTGTTTGCCCTGGCTTTGGGTGATGACAGAACCACTTCTTTTGATATTCCGGTCAAAGACTACATTTCCGCATCTGCTTTACCTGTATCATCATCAGCGGGCACAGGCCTCGCGCTTAACGAGGTATTCATATCGACGCCTCGGTTAGCCGATTTGATTGGACTGTTCAAAATCAACGTGATTCAAAAGCTCGCTCCAGGACTATACAAGGAAGGATACGAGGCCTCTAGTCAGACAAGACGAGAGCAACCACAGGAGAGACCGCCACGACACGATCCTTTGAGAGATGACAGACTCCCACAGCCGGCGCGCCCGTATCCGTTCGACGACCCCCTCGCAGTAGGCCCTCGGCGACCAGTTCCTCCGGGAGACTTTGCACCGCCGGGGTTTGAAGATGAGTTCGAGATTCAAAGACCGCCTCGCGGATTACCTCCCGGAATGGGAGGCAGGAACCCGCTCAATATTGGAGACCGGGATCTGTATCCAGCTGGACTAGGCCCTCATGATCCTCTACGAGGGGGTATCGGACCAGGATTGGGTGGAGTCGGAGGCGGAGGCATGCACCCTACTTTTGACGATCCTCTATTTGGCGGTCGGCAGGGGGGAGGATATGATCCTCAGGCGCCTCCTGGTTCACGGTATGATCCTGTCGGGCCAGGAGGAGCGCCATCCGGACGCGGGCGTGGTCCCTTCGGAGGCGCCGGCGGAGGCGGAGCATTTGGCGGGTTTGGGTTTGGCGGTGACATCATCTAAGCGCGCGGTTAAGCTTCAGCTGTCGGTCTAGCTCGGTTTGGGTAAAACGAATTTCTATTACGAAGTAACGGCAGATTGTGGAGGGGAAATGATTTTCTTTGGTGATTGCTCAGTAACGATTTGTAATGAATCGCGGCTAGTGAATAATATTATAATATAACTGAAACCAACCTGTACACCTCCAGTAAATCCACAGTGAAGGCAAAAACAAACCCGGAGATTTTTGAGGTGTGGCGGGGTTGTCAATTTTGTTTTGGCGATCCTGGGGGAAGTTGTGGCTGAAGTGACTTGCCGCTTGGGCAGAGGTGTGGCGCATAGGCCAACCAGAAGGCCCGCGACCAAACCTGCACGGCCAGCAAACCAAACCTCAGTCCAAACCTCCCCTTCCAACTTCCTCTTCCCTTCCCCTCCAACCAACATTATCAACCCCCTCCGTCGTCATCTACACCTACACAACCACCGCGGTCGCAATCGGTGTTTGTTTTATTAGACCTTCTTCTTTATTTTACCATTTGCTTTCCCCTTTTTAATTTCTTGATTTCTGAGAGACACGTAACTCACCCCCTTCCCACACTCACGAGACCTTCCCACTTAAGTGTTCCGCCCCTCCTCACCTACAACGATTTGACCTTCGCTCCTCTTGATCGTTGTCCGTGATTACCTCTAATGGATAACAATATGGAAATCGATGCCGCGCGGTCCCCCGAACCTCACCGCCTGTCGCCGACGTCTGACCCTGGGTCGATACCGACATTGGACGGATGGATTGAAAATTTGATGACCTGCAAGCAACTAGCGGAGGAAGATGTGCGCAGGCTGTGTGATCGGGTGTGTTGCTATTTTAAGCTCGTAAACTGTGGTGCGCGTTGTGGGATTAACTAATATTGATTGGGATACAGGCACGAGAGGTGTTGCAGGAAGAGTCCAACGTGCAGCCTGTGGTATGTGCCTTTGTCTTGATTTGCTTAATTGTCTTTCTTTGATCGAGATTGGAGCGACGCGACCGGTCGGATGTTGACTATGCAATTGTAGAAATGTCCGGTGACTGTGTGCGGTGATATACACGGCCAATTTCACGATCTAATGGAACTTTTCCGCATTGGAGGCCCTAATCCAGACACGAACTATCTGTTCATGGGTATGTTGTTTCCATGTCTGTGTCCTCTGGTTTGAAGTGATTTAACCGTTTTCAAACTCTTAGGTGATTATGTCGACCGTGGTTATTACTCCGTAGAAACCGTTACGCTCCTCGTTTGCCTTAAAATCCGTTACCCCCAGCGCATCACCATCCTCCGTGGAAACCACGAGTCTCGCCAGATCACTCAAGTTTATGGATTCTACGACGAGTGCTTGCGTAAATATGGCAACGCCAATGTCTGGAAATATTTCACGGACCTTTTCGATTACCTTCCTCTCACTGCACTCATTGAAAATCAGATCTTCTGCCTCCACGGCGGCCTGAGTCCGTCAATCGACACGCTGGACAACATTCGGTCCCTGGATCGGATCCAGGAGGTCCCCCACGAGGGACCGATGTGTGACTTGCTGTGGAGTGACCCCGACGACCGTTGCGGATGGGGAATCTCACCACGTGGTGCTGGATACACCTTCGGGCAAGATATTTCGGAGGCATTTAATCACAACAATGGCTTGACTCTGGTTGCACGAGCGCATCAGCTTGTTATGGAGGGATATAATTGGTCGCAGGATCGGAACGTGGTCACAATTTTCTCAGGTAGGTGCCGGGACGTGGTACATGCACTGGGGACCTTTGCTAATCGCGTTCTAGCCCCGAATTATTGCTACCGCTGCGGTAATCAAGCCGCAATTATGGAGATTGATGAGCATTTGAAGTATACATTGTACGTGATCCTCCGATGGCGTTTTGAGTTGACATTCCAACTAATCAACCCTTGTGGTACAGCCTACAATTCGATCCCTGCCCACGTGCAGGAGAGCCAATGGTCTCGAGGCGTACCCCCGACTATTTCCTGTGATTGAAATATGATAGACTTCTCACCTCTGGCAAGATGAGGTTCTCTGACCCTTCGAGAGGGCTCCTGGGATTTGGAACTGCAGACACGAACGGTCTGCTTAGATAATTGTGTGTCTGTTTTCTGGCCGTGTTGATACCATTCATGAAAATAAAAAGACATTTGCAGGAATATCTTTTTTACCTGCGTTTGTGCGGTGGCTGTTCCTGTGTACTAAAATAAGAGTAATGGGTTTCCGGGCAGCGGTTTCGGTACAGGCGGTTACTGTTTAATGATAGAACTTCTCGGTCACTCTTCTTCAGATACTTGTGTAGTAACACTTCATTCACCTCTTTGATTGACAAGAAATTGGGATTACAATGCAACGTGGGATCAGTTTGGCGTCTCTAGTCACGTGACGTGCATTTGTTGTGTTGATATACCCAGACATGTGATTAGAGGAAACCCTCTTTGACACTTCAATGCTTCTACTTACCTTTTGGGATAATAATAAAATAATGATAGTAAAATAATAAATTTTACAAACATACAAATCTAGGACAAGGGTTGGACATGAGGTGTCACCACCTACTCGAATATATCCTGGTACCTTTGTACATACATGCAAGTGAACAGCTCAACAGCTCAACAGCTCAAAAAAAAACAACCATATCAATCATCATAAAGACAAGAAGTAAACACAAATGGGGAACTACAGTACACCACCCCGAAAAGACCACACCCAATATACAAGCCAAAAGAAAACAAAATGCTGAAAGCCAAGCCATATCTCATAAAACCACATACATACGACCAGATCTCAAACCCTCAAACCCTTCGCCTTCCTTGCCAAAAGTTCCTCAACCTCATCTTTATGCTTCGAAAAATTATCAACCAAACTATCCCACATGGCAGGCTCATGCTCATGTCTCTTTTCGCTATTCCACGCATAATCCGTGATAGTGAATGCCCGAGAGGATTCAAACATGAACGCGATGGACGCCTCCGAGATACGCATGACAGGCGGCGGGTTCTCAGAAGCAGCTTTGAATTCCTCATAGGCGACACCATGGGGGACCACTTTCCGTCTGTTAGGATCTCTGCAGTAGAAGGTGTGTAGGAGGGCACAAAGGGAGGGAGGGGGAGACTTACTTCCGCATTCGAAGGAGATACTTCCTGGTTTGAAGGCGTCGGATCGGCCACCGTAATCGCCGTAGACGAGGCCCATTAGCTCGGAGGCGGCGTTGCGGTGGTAGTATGGGGGGCGGTAAGTGTCTATATACCGGTCATTAGCGCAGGTACTATGTGGGTGTGGACGTGAAGTCAAGAGGAGAAGGGAATCCGTACGAGATGCGACGTCCCATCTGGGGGAGAAGATGAGGAAGTCGGCTAGGGGCGCGGTGAGATCGCGGGATTTGGCGGTAAGCACGCAGAAGATGGAGGGGTCGATGTGGTCGACTGAGATGGAGCCCACGTTGACAAATTTCGTCAGGTCGTATTTGTAGGGGACCTTGGATTTTGTTCGTGTTAGCTGCGCAGCGAACGCAAACAGGATTAGTAGAGGTAAACATACATAATTGCCATGCCAGGCGACAACATCAAAGGGGCTATGATTCTGCGTGCTAGCAAAGAACTTCCCTCCAAGCTTGTATACAATCTCCCACGGCTCCTGGAGAATCTCATATTTGGCCTCAGGGGCCAAGAAGTCCCGCGCATTAGCGAGACCATTCGCTCCCAGCGGGCCCAATTCCGGAAGCTCATAGTACGAGCCCCAGATTTCGAGAATATACCCGCGAGAAGGACCGTCAGGAAGCTGGACACGGAAGCGGATACCGCGTGGAATGACAACGATCTCCCCCGGCTGGACAAATAGTGGACCGAATTCGGTTTGGATGTCCAAGGCTCCCTGCTGGGGAACGATGAGCATTTCGCCGTCGGAGTTGACGAAGGCTTTTTGAGTCATGCTGGTGTTCGCGGTGTAAACGTGAGTCGCGAGGCCCTCTCGGAGCGTAGGGTCTCCGGATCCAGCGACGGTTTTCAGACCGGAGATAAAGTCCACGTTTTCGGAGGAGGGAATCTCAAATGGATGCCATGCTAGCTGTGTTGGGGAGATGTGAACCCGTGGGTTGAGAGGTAGGAAAGTAGCCTCTGTATCTGGATTATCCGGCAAATTCGTCTGTTCCCAGTTGATTAGGGGGGTATTTAGAGAAAGATCCTTGGTTCACCTTCACGCTTTGTAAAAATGGACACGTACAAATCCCTGATGAGCAACCGCCGGACGAGCACGGTATAGCCATGCCTTCTTGTTTGCATGTCTCGGGGCAACGAAAGCAGTTGCCGTCACTTGCTCTGCATAAAGACCGAATCGCACATTCCGAGGGCTGTTCTGCCCCTGAGGAATAGTACCGGGGACCGCCTCGGAGACAAATCTGTTCGATCGATATTAGCCAATTGACTCGGTCGGCAGGGGAAAACCCTTGCATACGCGTTACCGAATCCAGCTTGATACTAAGAAAGGTCAATTTCTGACAATCAAACAGAAATCACCAACATGGCCTACCTCATAGGGATCATTCCGGCGAGTGGGAAAGGAAGGAATCGCGCCATCCTGCTGAGTTTCCACCCAGTGGAATATTGACTGATATTCTCTGGGGTTGGGCAATGCGGTTTTTGATCCCATATTGAATGTAAATTAACAGAAAGGGAAACCGTGGAAATCAAGGGGGTCTTTTGGAATAAATGCAGGTCTAGTTGCGACGTCCACAAGAGGTACGCATCACTAGGGGGCGATGGCTCTCATATATTGACCGTGGTGGGGTTACGTGTTGCCTAGAAAGATGGGTGCAGGATGCTGATCAAGGCGGAACCCAAATCTCGAGCCTGGACATCATTCGTAGTAAACCGATCGTCTGAGGCCAAGTGAATAGTACCAAGTGAATGGTGTATACTGTCTTTCACTCGTATTCTTTGCGAATCGGCAGATCGAGGGGACCATCTTCTGCCGAGCTTCCTTTCCATAGGGACAAATGGCAAGTGGAGAAACTCGACGGGATCGCCCCCACAGACTGATCCGACCTCCACAAAATGATGTGAGGCCTTGATTGACCCCACATGAGTCAGGTCTGAGTAGCGGTGGTGGAGTTGATTCGCATTAATGTTGAACGGGATTGACGGAAAAGCTCATTGCCGAGCTCAAGGATTGGTAGGGGTCAGCAGAAGTGAAAGAAAGATCGAAAGGCACGGAGAGCGAATGAAAGAGTGCATCCCAGTCTACAGAGGACTTATCATGGATTCACTTAATTACGTACTAAACTCAATAGATGCGGAGACGCAGGTTCAATACTACGTGGTAGGTAGTCATGCTAACTGGACGGACGACTCAGGGTTTTGCTCGATCACATGTCCAAACCCCAGAGATCAAAATAGTACGATTGAGTGAAGACCTAATTAAACCCGTAAAGATGCATATTCAGTGCAGAAATGCAACGGCCCTGCTGATCTGATTCACAATCTTGTCACGGAATCCCTATATGCTAGTGAGCACGAACTGACCCAAAATTCGAGAGAGATAGTACTTACAGCAGCCCGAGTCCAGTCCTCAGCAGCAATAGCACTTGAAAGTCCAGGGAAAGGGCTTGTCTCGAAGTAGTATGGTGAGGGCAGAATGACAAGATGGTGTGATGTATCGTTCGACGGCAGGTCCGGGTCCCCAAGAAACCGCTCGAAGTTGATATATTTGTGGTTAACCTCCTGGACCCGAGAGAGAAGAGTGCTGTTAGAAGGCTGCTGTTTCGCTTGGTCGGCAAGGGAGTCGCTATATGTGTCAAACGCTGCCGAAGCCTGCGCAAAGTCATCAATCACACGATCAAGTGATGTCAGATCGAGGTGCGACGACAAGCCCGCCGTCGAGGAGACGGAATTGAGACCGTCCCGAAAAACAGGCGTGTAATCCTGGATTCGGTAAGGCAGAATCAGCTCGCCTGCGAGTGCTGTCCCCAGGTGCGACCAGACTTTGGTGGTGGTGAGATGATACCCCCGGCCCGGGTCCCCATACTGTTCCATCCAGGTATCCGTGTCGAAGAGCGAATGATAAGGGAAAACAGGGTCTTTTGGGCCACCTGTGAAGCCGAAGTCTACAAAAGAAAATGTACTAGCCTGGAACTGGATTGCATCCCCTCCGCTGCCCAGGCCGAGTTTACCTCCCCAGACGTCTAGGACAGTCTGCGCACTGGCATTTTGCTTTGCAGGTACTTCGACCTGACCCGCGGCATTGCGCATCGCCTTCCCGAGCAACGGGCTTCCTTGGGCATGGAAGTTGGTGCCTCCGCCCGCAACAACCACGTTGAGGTACGCAGCAACGCTAGTGTTTAACCAAGGCTGATTCTCCGCGATCCATCGAGAGGATCCTGGCTGTCCTATCTCCTCTCCCTCCCAGCTAGCGAGAATGATCGTCCGCAGTGGCTGCCACCCCTCTTTGAGCGCCGTTGCTAGGCTTCGTGCTACTTCGTTTAGTGCTGCGGACCCGCTGTTTCCATCCGCAGCGCCGGGACCCCAGGCGTCTCGGTGATTTCCAAGAATAACCACCTCGTTTGGGAAAACGCAACCAGAGATGGTCCCAATGACATCATGGACAGGGCCAACCCATACATCCGGATTGTTATACACGTTCAAGACAACGTTCTCTGGTGAAGGACCGACATTGTATGCCACCCCAAGGGAGACGAGGCCTCCACCTTGCCATCTGTCGTTGAAATCTCCTGCTAGAGGACCATGGCCGTTTAGGGCAGAGAGTATTGGGATCGCATCGTTGTAGGATATGGGCACAGCAGGGATTTGACCAGGGGGAGCTGTCAAGAAGATGAAACAGTTAGTACTCTTAATACAAGAAACAAAAGAGCCGATGAAGCCATACTATATGTACCTAGCCCTCCTCTCTCTATCAGAGAGGGAGGGCGAGCTGGGCCATCCGGAAACGCTTGATACCCATTCTCTGTGGTGATCCCACCGTCCATTTGAGGGTCTGTGTAGATGAGCATTCCGGCAAGACCGAGTTCTCTAGCTACGGTAGCTTGGTTGGAGCGGTGGTATACCAGTTTATTTTCCTTCAAGATTTCAGATCCAAACGTAGATTTAACCACGGCGATCTTCCCTGTAACACTGATATTTGCTTGCGCCAGATCCTCATAATCCTTTCTTGTCCCGTAATTTGCAAAGATATACTGCGCAGTAACATTTCCCTTCCCGGCCCAAGCAAAGAACGCCCGAATGAAGGGCACTTGCCCATCTCCAGCCGTTGCGGCATTGTCTTCTATCAGCGGCGCCTCATGTATCACTTGATTTCCGGAGCGTTCCGTATCGAGCAACGCTACTCGGTGCTCATTGGGAAGAGTTAAGTTGGTAACATAGGATTTCAAGCGTGTTTGAGGGACTCCAAACTTATCCCATAACGCTTGAGTCCATTGTGCCTGTTTGAGGCCCTGTCCTGCCACATGCGACCCATTGGTGTAATAGCGACTCCACTCGCGCACTTTGTCGGCATCTGGGACCCTCTGCAAAATGTTCCGGAGCGCTGTCTGTGACAGGCTCTGTGTGCGGTTGCAATGCTGGAGGTTCCCGGTGTCTGGAATTTGCCCATAGGCGCTGGAGATCACCAGAAACCAGGTGATCAGGCTTGTCCAGGTCATTTCTACTCGATGGAAAGAGGGTACCAGAGAAGATGCTTGCACAGGGGACGAAGGGAAAACTTGCGCATTGGCACATTCTGATTAGGCCTGTCTAAAGCATATTTGCGAGGCGTCAGTGAATCAAGGGATGAAGCTAATCTGCTCAGGACGATTAACTCTAATACCCCCAGACTGACAGACGCTATCTGTTCTACTTAGACCTACAATTAGACCCTGCTCATTACCCGTGGCTCGGTCAAGGACGAGGCGTGCTTTTATGTGCATTAAATAAGACGGCTATTCAGAATGAAGACCTGTATATGTTACTTTTCGCCCCCGGTCCCCTTGTATGTTAGTGTCATCTTAACCTTCGAGGCAGCGAAAGGTAACGAAGAAGGATACAGAGTCATAAGCAAGTGATGGTGTTATGATCCTAGGTATCCCCATTCCACACCATGCATGGGACTATTGGCTGTGGCTTATTCTGCGGTAGCAAGGGATGGCAAAATACGCGGCTGAACATCGCACCCGAACAGTAAAGAACACTAAAACATGGCTCGCACAACCTGTAGCACCCGAATCAATACATCTGATGTGAGAGGTAATATTACAAAACAAAGCTCCAAAGCTAGTGGATGATGCCATCATCTTCATTTGATCATCAAGAAGCCTTCAGGGCAGATGGTGAGGAGACACCAATGCTCAAGGATTCCGAAGACCATCAAACCCATGTCTTACCGCGGAAAAGGCTACTCATAGTTTTCCCTGCCTTAGCACTGATCCATTTCACCTCATTCCTGGATCAAACAGCCCTATCAACCTCACTACCTGCTATCGCGGCAGGACTTAATACGGGCTCGTCCATTTCATGGGTCAGCGCCAGTTTCCTCACCACGAGCACCAGCATCCAGTTGATTAACGGCCGCCTATCGGACATCTTCGGTCGTAAAACATGTCTACTTGGTGCGTTGGCAATCATGGGGGTGGGCAATCTGTTCTCTGGAGCATCCCAGACACCCTTGCAACTATATGCCACCCGAGCGTTTAGTGGGTTGGGGGCCGGGGCCCTCAACGCCTTAATTCAGATAGCCATTTCCGACATTACGACCCTGGAGCAACGAGGGTACTATTTTGGAATCCTGGGGGCCGCGGTCGCACTGGGGAATGGACTGGGTCCCGTCGTGGGCGGCGTGTTGACGGAGAAGACCTCCTGGCGCTGGGCGTTCTGGTTCGTGTGCCCGTTGGCAGCGGCCGCGGCAGCGTATTTTGGTCTTGTATTTCCACACTCTGACATGGCAGATGATGTATGGACGAAACTGCAGAGGGTGGATTGGTTCGGGATCTGCACAAGCATGATGGCTGTTGTATTGATTTTGGTGAGTGTGATAGCCTGGGATATCACTGGGTAAGAAAATATTGACTTACGTCGCAAGATCCCCATTTCTCAAGGCGGCTCAGCTATTCCATGGAATTCCCCCATAGTTATCACCATGTTAATACTCGGAGTGGTGCTATTTTGCGTCTTCTTGATTGGAGAATGGCGATGGGTGAAACTGCCTCTTTTGCCCAGTATGTCTTCTGTCCATGACTATAACTCTTTAAGTTCCACTAACAAATAAAGTGCGCCTATTCAAGTACAACTACTCCACGAATATCCTCCTGGGCGTCAATATAATGATAGGCTGGGCTTTTTGGGGTAACCTCTTCTATGTCCCCTTGTATTTCCAAAACGTGCGTGGCTGGAGCCCAGGGATGGCTGGCACCCTGATCCTACCAATGGTGATTGCACACGGCCTAACCTCGGCATTGACCGGAATCATCATGTCATGGACTCGTCGGTATAAGGTTGTCATTTCGACCGGCGTAGGCCTCTGGGTAGTCGCAGCAGCGATAAAGTCCTTCTACACACAGCGGACTCCCATGTGGGTGCTGGTACTAGTAGGGGTCTGTGAGGGAATTGGAGTAGGGTGCTCCCTTCAACCTGGTATGCATATCAATCTCATACAACCACAGCAGACTAACGAGCGAACATAGTGATGGTCGGTATCCTCGCAGGCTCGGATAGAAGTGACCGCGCGGTGGTAACAGGCCTTCGGAACTTCACCCGGGACATGGGCGGATCAATCGGCGTAACGGGTAGTATTCATCCCAGGATTTGTTATTTCCTAAGCTAACAAACAGAAACAGTATCCGGGGCAATCCTTAATAATGTTCTCCATAACGATCTCAAGGGAATACTTAGTTCAGAACTCATTTCAAAGCTCACTTCGTCAGCCTTTGCTTTGGATGACCTCAACCTGGCGGAGGAGGATAGGAAGCTAATTTTAGATGCGTATATGCATGGTCTACGGGTCGCGTTCACTGTGTTTGTGTGGTCGATTGCGGCCTTTTTCGTGTTGAGCCTGTGTATAAAGGATTATGGGTTGGTAGGTAAGGATAAGCCGCGTGTTGAGAGTGAGGCCTTACAGGAGAGTTATACTGATGAGTGATTCATGACCTGGGATTTTCCTACGAAGTGGTACTTGTAGCTGGCACTGGTCTGCATTATTGCTCATTACAACGGGAATGGTTCTATAGCCTGAGCCTCTTCACCGATATGCAAGCATTATAGAACAAGTGGTAATGAAGTCATCATATTCATTCAATCCTGCTAAACCCACTCTAACCACACGTTGCCAGAAATAACATCAGAAGAGTAAGCAATAGAGAACACTTGCGCCACATATTTAGGAACAGAAGCATTGGATGAAGTATTCAATGAATCAGCCTCAGGAAAAGAGTAGCATAAAAAGAGAAAGACCACGAGAGAGAGTACGCATCTATTCATCCCCAAATAGCCTTGCATCCCATCGTACCCGCTTCAAATGCCTCCGCGGATCCTTCACCTGATTCCTGCCATGCAGCCACCTCCGATTATCCATAATCACAATCGAACCCCTTGGCATCAACTGGGGTGTAAGATGCACAACCTCCGCCTGAGCCTTGGGGCCCAGCAAAACAGACTTCAACTCCTCAAGCGCAAGCCCAGCCTCCCCCGTCAATGGGGTAAAGATATCATCTCTAAACCTCAATGCCAGTCTTCCAGTCTTGGGATCCGAAGTAAGCAGACTCCCAAGAATGGACTCGTCTTTGTTCTCCGTTTTCCGGAACTCAGGTGGGACGGTGATACAATAGTCCTTGTTTGCCAGTGTAGCTCGGGTCGACTCTGACAGTAACTTGAGCAGATTTTCAACCTTCAGGACGGACAACGTCCCACCGCCACATTGGTCCGGATGAAGGACTTGTAGGGCGAAGAACCGAGGTGGGGAGGCCTCGTAGCTGCAATCTGTATGCCAAGTGAATTCGTTCATGGTTTCCGATCTAGCTTGATGGTCCGGGCATTGAAAGGCTGTTTGACTGGGCCGGATGTCCCAGAACCAACCGCGATGAGCGGAATGTGTGATCGGTAAACCGTGGCCATGCCACTTGTGGAGTCCATGAATGAGGCGGTGGAGATAATGGGAGTCGTTGTCCTCGAAGTTGAGACTAATTTTGAGGATGCCTACGTTTTGGAGGTACCGTTGGACGCTGCCAATATGTACTCGATCGTTGGCCGAGTCGAGGGTAGGTGCTTTGAGGTACGGGATATTGGCTATGTCCACGAAAGAGCAAATGTCAGCTAACCTATTATAAGAAATATAAAGGGTTACTTACGTAGTGAAGAAACAGCAGGGGCTGAGCGGGTCGAAGTCCCTACTGTCCTATTCAAAATACGTATCATCTTTGAAACAGTTCTTGGATCTATCACTTCGTGTCTATGTAGAAGTCGACCTATACTGGGATTAGACAGAAATGTCCGTCGTTTACACTGTACAAGTATATCAATCAGCGGAATCCCGCCACTTCAACCTATCTCAGCTGAGTTTTATTTAATCTCCTCCCTTGCTTCGAGATACAAAACCTCATTGGTTCATCCGTGGCCTAAGTAAGCCCGTCGATCGAAAAGGCAGGAATGTCTTTGCTTGTTGTGTGAAGTCATGAGAATGCCCTGGCTGAGTGTAAGATATCAGTAGAATGTCTTGGCCAACATCTTTGGTGCTACAGGTAATCGATAGTTGGGCTTAAGATGGAATAATGCGGGGGTAAGAATTGAGATCAAAAGTTGAAAGCTCAGTTCGTGGTAGCAGTGCTCGTGTATATCGAACGCGTTGACTGAACATTCCTGAAGCTTGACAGAATGGCTGAGTATGTTTGTGAAATATGTACGAATTAGTACAGAGTAGACATTTCCGAGTATGTTTAAAGAGTACCAAGTGTATACAGTCGTCATATATGGGCACTATATGACAACCATCGCGCCATACCATTTTCTAATTAAGGTTGATTCTCAGGATGAATTAACTGCTGGGCAGTCTCCCAATATGCACCCTCAACCTCAGCGATCGTCCGCCCTTGCACTCAAAATCCCTTGGCATTAACCCCACTGCCTGGAGATGCCACAGCCGCTACAATCGCCCACGCGACATCCTCTAGTGAACTCTTCAACGTATGCGGCTGGATTGTGGCCTCAAGTCCTTCCACCATAGAGGTCAACGTAAGCCAAGGTGCAACCAAGAAAGAGCGATATTGGCTCAGATAACCTCCTCAATCAAGGCAGTGCTGCGGACGAGGCCTAAAACCGCATGCTTGCTAGTAGTATAGAGCGGCTGCGAAGGCATAGGCATGTAAGAGCCAGCGGAGCCCACCACAACGATGCGCCCAACCGCGCCCCGTTTCATATAGTGGGCGGCTAACTTGAGGCCGAACTCGACCGAGTTAACAATGGCATCGAAAAGCTGTGTCAATGAGCATGAAACCCTCTACAAGATAAACGACCATACGCCCGCTAAATGACAATATAGTATGCCGTAACGCCACAGTGCTTGAAAAACAACAAAAAGTCAAACAACCAAACCTTAGCTCTCAGAAAATCATTCATCTTCGTCATCGTATGAGTTTTTCGTATCAGCCCAACCGCACCGCCATCTTCTACCTTCTGCTTCGCCACCGAGGCGGAGATCCCTAGCGTCAGACCCTTCACGCCAACATCTGGCGGTGTAATCGTCGCTGAGTGAGACAAGTTCCCCATCAACAGTCCATGACACAGCCGAGACTTCTTTTTTGTGGCCTTCAATTAAAGGGGTTCCGGATTGGTAGATAGGTATGGTGTCTTCCAGCCGCCCGGACAAGCCGGCCCCTGAATTTGTACGGCGTAGACCGGAGCGAGTGAGGTGCATTGGGTTTCGGGGGAGGTCCACTTCGGCAGTTGGTTTTGGGGCGGAAGAAAGCAATCGTTCATCAGTGGGAAATAAGACGGCACAATGATCACTGCTCCCAACAGCAAGCATTTCAGGCTTGTCGCTGACAGCCTTTCGGATTGCTGTCCTGACATAGAACGACGCAACTTGCAAGCGCGGATGACGGAAGCCATATAGAGGACCGAGACCTTCTTTGTCAGATCCCCCAGAACGGCGTGGGCGATCGTTATTCAGTGAGAGCTCTGGTGCATGGCCGAGAATCAAATGTGATGTCGAATAAGCGTACACCGTACCATCACGGCACAATGTGTAAAGCCTTGAACCGTCTCCGCCCAATGTCATGGAAGTGAGTCCAAAGCGCCTATATTTGATGTGACTGTCAGGTTCTCGCGTGGTGGAAAGAGGAAGAACGGGCCTGCCACGGCGATTGTTATGTGCAGTTCGCAGATCCCATAGTCTAACACAGGCATTGGCTTCGGATGCTGTGACAAATAGGTTTTCGCGCCCAGGGGGAAGGAAGGCCAACGAAGTTACAGTGATGTCGGAGCGCCCAATTTGAGGTTCCAGTTTTTCAGCGGCCGAGGTTTGGGGCATCCAAGCGTGCGCACCGTGTATGGTGTTCAGGACCTGAGGATACGTCATTTTGGAGGGGGCGGGAGAAGCAGAATTCTCAGAGTCGGATTCGAGCGAGCACCGAACCTGGAGCGAAGGTTTCTCAAAACCTTTGCAGCGTAAATCCCAGATGTTGACATTACCATCGCGACTACAAGTTGCGAGAACCTTATTGTTGGCCGGTTGAAACTGCACCCGCTTCAGTGAAGAAACATGGTTTGACAAACAATATATCGGTTTCTGGGTAGTCATATCGATAACTACGGCTGTTTGATCTCCAGAGGCTGTCGCCAACAACATATCATCTGGTGAGAATTCGAGGTCCATTAAGGCATTCATGTGTGGTCGGAACGAAAGGTAGGCTTTGGAAAATCCGTTCTTGTCTCCTTTCGCAGAGTCCAACAGTCGGACGCCTCCTTCTTCATCTCCTACCGCAACAAGGGTATTTGCTGTTGAAGTCAGTGTAAGAAAGAGGGAGGGGGAAGAGGAGCCATTGAATCAGTTCGACTCACTATTGCAAGACGCGGTACAAAATGGAAGAGCAAGTCCGTTCCCAGAAGAGTTGGCGCAGGTATAACTATCAGAGGGTCGAGAGTAGAAATTTGATGTCAAATCCTGCCAATCTTAACCACAGTGAGAATGGGTTTTAAGGTTTTGTGTGAATGGATACCAACCAGCTCCAGAATTAGATCGAATAGTTAACCGATTTGCCCGTGTACCAATAACACTCCGCATGAAAAACTGTCCAGAGGTCTGCAGTGCTTGCGATCGTTGAACAGGTGACACTTGACGAGGCGGTTTCGCAATAGCATGTGGTTTCGGTTCGCTGGTCTGTATCTCACTACCAACTTCCAAGTCCCGTAGTGTAACTTTTACTTCTTCGTCATCTTGAATCAGAGTTCTCACGCGGACCTTCCTTAGGGGCGATGACTGGAGAGGTGAACCAATCGAAGAGAATGAGAACTTCCGCTTTCTACTCGGGGTGTGTAGAAGTTCTGAAGGGTCAGGCCTGGTCCCAACAGCCTTTAATGTCCTTGTGAAGGCTGGCCCCAAGCGATTAACAGCTGGAGAACTCAAGGCCTTCAAGGCCTGTCGATTTGTCCTCACATCGCCAGCACTGTTCCCTCCATTGAGCATAGAGCGAGGAGTAAAGAACCTCCTAAATGATCGTGGAGTGACAGGAGGTGGCTTCTTCAGCTTGCGTCGGACACCAGCATCGGATACTATCGACGGCGGAGAGGAAGGGAGCTCCAGTAATGATGGAGGGAAGACAGGTTCGGATCGTGGTACTTCGGGGAGATCATGACTGCCAACCATTGTGCCACAAATAGCGGACAGACAGAGACATTCTACATAAATGAATGAGCGGAGAGAAAAGAGGGTGTTGGGGCTAGGTGGCAGAAGACAGAAGCATAGTGGAGCAGGCAGGAGGACTAATACTCGTCCAGCAATGCTCACGTCGCGGAAAAAGTCATCAAGTCTCGTGTCGACGTGCCTTTTCGTGACGCGAGTAACTCAGAGTGGTAGGCGGTGAGAGGCCCAATTAAAGTGAGTTCATTTACCGCATACGGAAGGCGGTGAGATCTATCGGCTTTTCAATCTAGAAAATTTATATTTTTTTTTTTTTGACTCCGCTAAATTTGTTGCCCGGATTTAAAGCTTTGGTGCAGCTCAACGAGACTGCGCTTCAGCCCCGGACTACTTATTTTATACAATATGGCCCCAATCAAGCGTAAGGGCAACTCTGCAGAGGAGACAGCTGCTGCCCGTCAACCTCAGAAACGTGTACGAGTTGGTGCAGATGAGCACAAGAAAGATCAGAAGAAACAAAGGACAGGTGCTTCCGGTGATGGCAAGACAAAATCTGACACAAGTTCTGCGCCCAAATCCTCAGAACTGACAGTCTTGCGCGACGACGAGCCATCTTTCCCTCGTGGTGGAGGAAGTGTCTTGACACCTCTTGAACGGAAGCAAATTCAAATTCAGGCAACGAAAGATGTTCTCTTCGAGCAGAAAGGGGCTAAAGATTCCTCCGAAGCTTTCGAAAATGATGAAGACGCAGAGATGGAAGATGTCGACGACACAGCGACTGCCACCAAAAAGTCTCGTAAGCGCAAGACCAAAAGCAGTAAGGCAGATGAGACAAAGGACAAGCAGGGTGTGCGAATCGAAGGTCTTCACTTCAAGGTATGCTTGCGGAGAGATCATGCTATGTTTTACGATTCGATGCTAATGAAAGCAGCGTATTGTTCCCGGGACCATGGTGCTAGGTCAAGTTTCAAGCATCAATGCACATGACATCGGACTTTCCTTACCAAACAACCTCACCGGTTATGTTCCCTTGACAGCGGTTTCGAAACGGTTGGAGGAGAAGATCGAAAGCATTTTGAAAGAAGACGGAAGCGATAATGACGATGAGGATTCAGATGAAGATTCTATCGACCTGAGCGATTATTTCTATTTGGGCCAATACCTACGTGCATACGTTGTGTCTGTCGGAAACAATGCGGCAGATGCTAGCTCCAAGAGCAAAAAGCGCATTGAGCTCGCAGTTGACCCCAGGCAGGCCAATTTCGGGCTTTTGAAATCCGACCTAGTCGTCGACACCGCCGTTCAAGCGTCAGTCGCAAGTGTCGAAGACCATGGTCTAGTCATGGATTTAGGTATTGAGGGCGCCGATATCAAAGGGTTCATGTCCAAGAAGGAAATTGACCCTAGGACGGATTACTCGACTATCAAGGAGGGTTCGGTCTTCCTCTGCATGGTCACTGGCCAAAACGCCAACGGTAGCGTATTGAAGTTGTCCGCCAATCTGCAATCATCCGGATCCATCAAAAAGTCGCATTATCTCAACACAGCTCCTACCATCAATTCCTTCCTCCCCGGCACTGCAGCTGAGATCCTCTTGACCGAAGTCACGTCGAACGGAGCCACTGGAAAGATCATGGGTATGTTGGATACAACTGTGGACCTAGTGCAGTCCGGCGGTAACTCCAGAAAGGAAGATTTGACGAACAAATACAAGATCGGTGCTAAAGTTAAGGGCCGCCTTATCTCTACATTTCCCGCCGCCGAGCCATACAAGGTTGGCTTTTCTTTACTTGATCATGTCTGCAAATTCACCCCCGAAGTCCAAGGACCTGGCAGCTCTGAAGATGCACCAGCCATTTCCGCCATCGTACCTGAGGTCACGGTGATCAAAGTCGACCCTGGACTTGGCATTTACGTACAAATCGGATCAACAAAACATGTGGGCTTCGTCCATGTGTCCAGACTAGCAGATGGACAGGTTGAAAGTATCTCCGCCGAGATGGGGCCCTTCCGGACGGATTCCACCCACGAGGCAAGGGTTGTTGGCTACAGCGTGCTCGATAACCTCTATTTGTTATCGTTCGAGAAGTCAGTCATTGACCAGCCCTTCCTTCGGGTCGAGGACGTTACTGTCGGTGCAGTTGTTAAAGTGAAGGTCGAAAAATTGCTCATTGGACCAAGCGGAGTAGATGGTTTGATCGTTGCACTGGCTGACGGTATCACTGGTCTTGTTCCATCCATGCATTTTGCAGATACGCCTCTTCAATTCCCTGAGAAGAAGTTCCGGGAAGGCATGTCTGTTTCGGCTAGAATCTTATCAGTTAATCTAGAGAAACGCCAGATCAGACTGACACTTAAAAAGAGTCTGCTGAACAGCGAATCCTCGATCTGGCAAGATTACGAAAACATTGTTGCCGGAGCCCAGTCCCCCGGAACTATCGTGAACATCCAACCACATGGCGCTGTTGTTCAGTTCTATGGCGCAGTCCGAGGTTTTCTTCCTGTGTCAGAGATGAGTGAAGCCTACATCAAGGATCCTTCGCAACACTTCAGACTGGGTCAGGTGGTCAATGTCCACGCACTCAGTGTGGATCCTACCCTTGGAAAGCTCGCTGTATCTTGTAAAGATCCCTCTACCTTCACCGATTCTTACAAGAAATCATTTGAGAGCATTCACCCCGGTTTGCTTGTTACTGGCACGGTTTTCGAGAAATCAAGTGACGACCTACTTCTCAAATTGGATGACTTTGGCCTTGTGGCTCGGTTGAACCTCGAGCAGGTGATCGATGGTTCTCCCTCTAAACAGAGTTCTACCCTTTCGAAGATTCGAGTTGGCCAGAAGCTCAATGAATTGCTTGTGCTCGATATCCAACGGACTCGTAGGCTCATCAAAGTGTCCGGCAGAGCGAGTCTCAAGAAAGCTGCCAAGCAAGGGCTTATCCCAGGAAGCTTTGAGGATGTCAAGGAAGGTGCCGAAGTTACCGGTTTCATTCGAAACATAACAATGGACGGACTGTTTGTTGAATTCTTGGGTGGTCTCATCGGCTTAGTGCCCAAGCGGCTTGTGGGTGACGAAAACATAAACAAGCCGGATTTTGGCGTGGCGAAATCACAAGTAGTCTCGGCAATAGTACACTCTATCGACATTGATTTCCGCAGATTCATTCTGAGCAGGAATCCTGCCGAAGCAACCAATGACGGGCCGAAGAAGTCAGTCGCGAAGACCTCTGCTAAGAGCACTCCTACTGATGACACCATTTCCAACCCTGTCGATGAAAGTATCAGCTCAATGTCTGACTTCACTTTTGGAAGGGTTACGAAGTGCAAGATCGTTTCTATCAAGACAACGCAAATCAACGTTCAGCTTGCCGACAATATCCAGGGTCGGATAGACGTCTCCGAGGTCTTTGACAAATGGGAAGACATCAAAGACCGGAAACAGCCTTTGCGGTTCTTCCGCCCCAAGCAACTCATTTCGGCGAGGATCTTGGGCGTTCACGACGCTCGCAGCCATAAGTTCCTTCCGATAAGTCATCGTACCGGGAAGTTCCCCGTTTTTGAGCTTTCCCTGAAGCCAAGCTTCCTGCAGGCCGCTGATCCAACCCCATTGAACCTAGAGCAAGTTCGGGTTGGCTCCTCGTGGCTGGGTTTCATCAACAATATTGCTGATGATTGCCTCTGGGTCAATCTGTCTCCTAACGTTCGGGGAAGGTTGCGCTTCATGGATGCATCTGATGACTTGTCTCTATTGGCCGATGTGGAAAAGCACTTCCCCGTAGGATCTGCCCTGAAGGTAAATGTCACTGCGGTCAACTCGGAGAAGGGTCGCCTGGATCTTGCTGCGAAGCAGCGTTCCGAACCGCTTTCCTTGGCGGATATCACTCCAGGCATGATTTTGCCAGGAAGAGTCACAAAGGTTACTGAGAGACAAATCATTATGCAACTCACTGATAGCATAATCGGTGCAGTCGACTTGATTGATTTGACGGACGACTACTCAAAGGCAAATCCTACAATTCACCAGAAGAATGAAGTGCTCCGCGCTTTTGTCGTCTCTATTGACAAAGCCAACAAGAAGATCTCCCTGTCTCTCCGCCCATCGAAGGTTCTTAGCTCATCTCTTCCCGTTCAGGATCCAGAAATCTCTTCGATGGAGCAGATCAAAGTCAATGATGTCGTGCGAGGCTTTGTACGGAGGGTGGCTGACAGTGGACTGTTTGTGACACTGGGTCATGGTGTCACTGCTTATGTTCGTGTGTCTGACCTTTCAGACTCCTACCTCAAGGAGTGGAAGGATGCTTTCCAAGTTGATCAACTGGTGAAGGGTCGAGTCACTGTCGTAGACCCGGAGCAGAACAGGTTGCAAATGAGCCTGAAAGAATCTGTATTGGACCCTAATTACAAGGCCCCGGTAACACTACATGATCTCAAGCCCGGCCAGGTTGTCACCGGCAAAGTCCGTAAAGTTGAGGAGTTTGGTGCATTCATTGTCGTCGATGGTTCTGCGAACATCAGTGGTCTTTGCCACCGCAGCGAAATGGCTGAGAATCGGGTTGATGATGCCAGAACTCTGTACGAAGAGGGCGATGTTGTCAAGGCCAAGATTATCAAGATTGATCGCAAGCAGGGAAAGATATCTTTCGGGCTGAAGGCTTCCTACTTCAAGGACGAAGTTGAAAGCAGCGACGAGGAGGATGATGGGGATTCCGAGGGTGTCAGTCTAGACGGCTTCGGTGGAATCGATATCGAAAACAGTGATAGCGACGACGACAGTGACGTATCCATGGGAGGAGTAGATGTGGAGGAAGACAGTGAGAGTGATCCCGAGCAGAGTGATAAAGAATCAATTACCGAGGCCCGGTTTAACAAGCAGGGCGGACTCGGTGCAAATGGATTCGATTGGAGTGGCAACGTGGAGGAAGCCGATGAGAAGGCTGCTTCGTCCGACTCTGATGACGAAGATGAATCGCAGAGGAAAAAGAAGAAAAAGAACCATCACAAGCCGGAGATTCAAGTTGACCGTACTGGCGAGTTGGACGCCAATGGGCCGCAATCAGTAGCCGATTACGAACGTCTCTTACTTGGTGAGCCGGATTCTTCACTCCTTTGGCTGAGGTATATGGCTTTCCAATTGGAACTGGGTGAAGTCGAGAAGGCAAGAGAAATCGCTGAGCGTGCTCTTCGCACCATTACTATTGGTCAAGATGCTGAAAAGCTGAACATCTGGGTGGCAATGCTCAACTTGGAGAACACCTACGGCAACGATGATACTCTCGAGGAGGTGTTCAAGCGGGCTTGTCAATACAACGATACCCAGGAAGTCTACGAGCGTCTGATTAGCATTTACATTCAGTCCGGAAAGAATGAGGTAGGTTTCCCGCTCTCTAGCCCCATCGCTACTTTCTCTGGTGGCTAACCGCAGTTGTATACAGAAAGCGGATGAGCTTTTCCAGACCGCTCTTAAAAAGAAGATTTCCCGGTCACCCGAGTTCTTCCTGAACTACGCCAGCTTCTTGTTTGACAATATGGTTGCCCCCGACCGTGCACGTGCTCTGCTCCCTCGCGCTCTTCAGTCGCTTCCTTCTCACACTCACGTCGAGACCACATCTAAGTTCGCACAGTTAGAGTTCCGTTGTGAAAATGGCGATGTTGAACGTGGCCGCACAGTGTTCGAGGGTCTCCTTTCTTCGTTCCCCAAGCGGGTGGATCTCTGGAACATCCTTCTGGATTTGGAGATCAAGAATGGTGACGCTGAGCAGGTCCGGCGTTTGTTCGAGCGGGTACTTGGAATTCGGGACACCAAGAAGGGTGCCGTGTCTGCGGAAGCGAGCAAGAAACTCCGACCTAAGCAGGCACGGTTCTTCTTCAAGAAGTGGCTTTCTTTTGAAGAGAAGCTCGCAGCAGAGGGTGGTAATGTCAGGATGGTCGAGGAGATCAAAGCGAAAGCAGCGGAGTATGTCAAGTCCTTACAACAGGAATAGACTTCGCACCCCGTGTTAAAATATCTCATGATGACGTTGGTGTTCAGGTCATAGATATTGTATATAAAAAGCATTACCAATTGTGATATCTTATTCTTCAATTTACAAGCAAGTAGGATACCATTCAAGTTAGGCTGAAAAGGAAGAGCGCATCAACGATAAGAGATGTAGAGGGAATCTAAGGACTACATTTCGCGAGAAATAGATAGAAAAAGAAGTGTCATGGTGAACTGCTAGCCCGCATATTTATTGTCTCTTCGCGGCCATCAACTTTCTGTATTCCTCCACAATATTCCTTCTCTCGCTAGCCAATTCTTCTCGTCTCCTTAAGCTGCCAACAGCAGCAGGCACGTTGGCAACATCAACTTTAGCGCCGCCTCGCACCTTGAATATCTCCCTTGGCTTCGTCAACTGCGGTGGGGCCTCGGCGACCTCGAGAGGATTCGCGGGTTTGTTCAAACGGTCCTTTTTCTTCAACTTAGCCCAAGGGTCTGGACCGTCATTAACGGTGTCTCCATTTTTGCCCTTCGACTTCCTCTTTGCAGCAGCCCCCTTCTTTTTCGCCTTGCCTTGGCCAGCCTCCGCTTCCCACTCTTTCCAAAGCTCTAGCTGATCTCCCAATTCTGCCTCTCGCTCTTCCCGTTCAGCAGCCTCACGTTCTAAAATTTCCTCTTCCTCTTTACGCCACTGTTTTTGTAGACGAAGTAAGTGTTTCTCGTGCTTTGTCACTCGTTGCTCCCGGAGCTTGGGGATGTCCGACGCTGCGGGTTTTCCAGATTTCTTCATCCCAGCAAGAGGCATTTCACGATCTACTCGCGCCACGAAGTCGGACAGCTTTTCTCCGGGAAGAATCTTCGGCTTTATTTGTGGTTCAGTGTCGGCAGTTGAGGTCGTGACCTCCGTAGGGGTAGTCTTCGCAGTCTTCTTCCGTGTAGCTGACCCCGGCTTATCAGTTTTTTCCGCCCCTCTTTTCCGTTTCTTACTCTCTCCAGCCTCTGGTTTCGATGGCGCCTGTTTCCCTTGTGTCTGGAACTGCATCAACCGGCGGAACGCCTTTGGGGTGTCATCGTCCTGGGCGGCTTTGTGACGGGCTTGAAGTTTATCTTGTGGTTTCGCTTGGGTTTTCATTTGTGGTTTGTCTTTCGCATTTTTGCCATCCTTTTTCCAGTTTTTGGCATTGGGATCGCGGACAGGGAGGGACTTTGCGATCATAGAAGGCGGGAGGTCGTATATCCTGGGATCGGGTTAGAGGGGGGACGGCTCATAATTATAACCTGAGATAGGCTTACTCCGCATCATTCTGCTTCCGCTTGTGTTTGTGAGGCATCGTGAATGTGATTGTGGTCTATGACTAGTATTTGGGGTGAGAATATGTGCATCGGAGGTTTGACTGGAGAACTTTATTTTTTTTTTTTTTCGGCCGGCGTTAAATCTAATCGCGGCTGATAAGATTGCGCCAAAATGTACCCGCGCAATAGTATGTATACTTGTGGGTATATACTGAGTACTTGCATTGTTTTATCGATTTATGTAATCCTTAACTTACTTGTTTCAAAATGTCTTTATATATTAAAAGTAATAGTTAGCCCTATGTACAGAGTTTTGATCTTTCCATGTTGGTGGACGTATAATCACTAATTTAACTCTATAGTAGAGGACTGGGAGTAGCTCTGCTTACATATATATATATAAACTCATGCCCAAGCTTATCAAATTTCCACTAGACTAATTTCAATCAGTTATCGGTCTCTTCCCGGGTAAAAAAATAAATTAAAATTAAAATTAAAAAGCCTCAGATATTGGCTTCTACCTAACATCCTAGCATATTTTAAAGGATCATTAGTGTACGCCGAGGGCCGCTGGAGCTCTCCATCTTTGGTTTCGTCCGCTAGGTAGTTATGTCGCGTCTGGGCGCCTAGCTGCGCTCGTCGTTCGTGGTCTTGGGTCTGAAGCAGTGCAATTTCGGGGTTGATGGCTGCGTTGCACACGACGAGATGAATGGGCCGACGGTTTCGACGACCCACTTGGCTCCCTCATTCCCCGAACCGCCTGGAAGCTCGGCTAGAGCGTTCGCTAGAAACGTATACTGAGCTGTATTCGTAGCACGTATTTCAGTGCCCATGGTATACGAGGATGCTCCGGCTCGGTGAGGCGAGGCTTACGGAGGAGTTGATTGCCAAAATAAAGCGCCTGATAGCATTCATGCTGCGAAGATCGTACCATCCTTAACTCCCCATGTCACTCATCTAGATACGTAAATGCATCACAAATACCTCAAATCTCCCTAATGGCCCTGAAGCGATTTTCCATAGCCCTCTTCGTACAACCAGCCATAGGCGCCAACCCCTCAAACCCATGCGGCAACCCAGGATACACATGAAATTCAATCGGAATCCCCGCCTCAATAAACCGACTCGCGTATTCCGCATCCTGCTGCAGAAAGATATCCAACTGCCCACAATCTATGTACACTGGCGGCAAACCCTCCACAGACCCCACCCTCGCTGGCGCCGCATACGGCGAGACACGATTCGTCCCAACGTCCTCCCCCAAGTACGCCGTCCAACCAGTAATACTATCCTCCGTCGTCCAGAAGGCTCGCTCCCCAGCATGGTTCTCGAACGCCCTATCGTCGAGCATAGGGTAAACAAGGATTTGCTTAGCCAAGGGCGGAAAGAGTCCTCGGTCCCGAGCCATTACAGCAACCGCAGCCGCTAAACCACCACCGGCACTCTCACCCATAACAGCTATCCGATGGGAATCGATCGACAACTTCTCCACGCAGGAATATACCCACTGTAGAGCCGTGTAGCAATCTTCCACCGGAATCGGATACGGATGTTCCGGGGCAAGACGGTAGTCAACACTTAAGATTTGGACACCCGAACCGGAAGCGTACCCCACCAGCAACTGCTGCAGATCCTCAGGCGACAGAGAAAAGTACCCACCGCCATGGAGATGGACGACAGCGGGGCCTTTCCTGTCGTCGTTCTCCTCCGGTGCTCGCTTCTGGCGATAGTGATGGATGGGGATCTGGTAGTCACCAGCGGGAGTAGGGGCATGGTAAACGAGATGTTCCATGCCCTCTGGTAAAGAGGATTTGGGGAATTTGTTCGAAATGGCCCCGGCCCAGATTCGTCTGGCGGTGATATCATGGACAGCGGGTTTGGCGACCTGTCCGAATTCCTGCAAAATGGGGGCCGCGGCTTCCGCGAATTCTGGGTCGAATTGGAGGGGCATCTTCTTGTTTGCTTTTTTCTGTTTCCCAGAATCTAGTCAAGATATAACGTAAGACTTGGAGGGCCGGGGGGGGGGGGGGGGGGGGTGGTATTGTTTGTGACTATAGATAATTCGGCACATTAATATTATGGATCTGCGGGTTAGTAGTACTAGTTCTATATAGTCCTCGTGAGTCGTATGCGGGGACTTATGGAGCAGGAGCTTCCTTGTTCCTGGACGGAAAACGAGTAATCCGGGCCCCGAGGGCTTTCTCTACATCGGTAAACGAATCATCGAGGCTCGTTAGCCCCTGGAAGCTATGATATGTCGTCCCATAGAATCTAACCGAGTGTTAGTATTCCGTACTCCGGGTCGGATCCACAAGGTAGGATCATCAAACAGATCCACGGGTCTTACCCTTTTCAGCAGTTGACGGCGAGGGTGGATCTGGCCTAAGACGCAAAGAACCCGAGGATGATGAATTAGATTGTATCAAGCCTTACAACACATTGACTAGTGAGGGGTATGAAGTCAAATGACCATGATAACCCTGACCAACAGTCACTTTCCTCTCCATTCCACCCCATTTAACATCATAATCCACAAGTAATGCCAGCAACCACTATCCCATCCTTCAATGACCTTCCCCCCGTCCCAGGATTCCCTCAAAGCAAATGCTCTTGGGGAATCTTCGACAAGGATGGCCAGAAAGACCTCTACGGGACACTGAACTTCCTCACACCCGACGTCGTCAAGTCTGCTGCAGCCGAGATTCGCGAAGGAATCTCAGTCTCTCTTAAGTGTGTCCAAACCACTGATTAAAGCGCAAGGGCCAGATCAAGGTACAGCAGCTAACTACAACTGTCCAGCTGGCCGATCGGAAGTATCAAAATCCCAGAATTCTTCCGCAAGAGCCTGTGTCACCGCGTGCTGAAACTGGAGGATCCGACTGGTAAGGTAATTGGATATGACGATGAGGTAGGAACACATACTACAATCCCATTCAAGACTACGACAATCTCCTAACAAAATATAGGTAGAATTTAACACTCAAGCAAGCAGCCAGTGGGATAGCCTCTGTAATACCCCCCTACCCCTCTCGCTATACTATACTAATCAACTCCAAAAAAAGGCCACTATCGACACCTCCCGACCGGCCAATCCTACAACAGCTTCAAACCCACAATCTCAACCCTAGAATCAGACAATAATCTCCCAACCCTGAACCGTAAGTCTCCCCTTTTCCACTCTATTCCCCAAACCCACCAACCCCAACCCCTTAACCAAAACAACAAAACACAGACTGGCATACCCGCGGCTACCTCACAGGCCGGGGTGTCCTCCTCGACTTCAAATCCTATGCCACCTCCAAAAAAATATCCTACAGCCCCTTCACCTCCCACTGCCTGGCCGCCACGGACCTCGAAGCAATAGCCACACACCAAAACACCCCCCTCCTCCCCGGCGACATCCTCCTCATCCGCACCGGCTTCACAGAAGCTCTAACCCCCCTAAGCGGGCCCGAACAAGCCTCCGCACTGTCCACGCTACAAGTCTGTGGCCTCGAAGGAAGCGAAGAAATGGCGCGGTGGCTATGGAACCACCAGTTCTCTGCAGTCGCCAGCGATAATTTGGCTGTTGAGGCTATCCCATCTGTTGTTGATGGGGTAGAGAGGCCGGCTACCGAGCTTGGTAAGTTCAGTTAAGCTTCCTTCTTTCAACGAGGTGGTTTGCATGTGGTAGGGGGCTAATGAGGTGGTGGTATAGTTTTGCACCAGTGGTGTCTGGCATTGCTGGGGATGCCACTTGGGGAGTTGTGGGATCTGAGAGGTCTGGCGGAGGAGTGTGAAAGGATTGGGAGGTGGAGCTTTTTTTTAACGTCGGTGCCGTTGAATGTGCCTGGGGCTGTGGGGAGTCCGCCGAATGCTTTGGCTGTTTTGTAGGTATGGGTTTGGAGGCGTGGGCTAACTGGGGTTAGGATGGGTGAGTGGTATTTGTGCTTTGTTACCAGGTTTGGGAATTGAGGACTCTTTTCATCGTGATGCTTTGAAATTCCTCCAATTCGTTTCTCATGTCTTATATCGGCCCTGGAAGATGTAGACAGCTGGCAAAACCAGATTTAAGCATGGTTCAAGCGTGAATCTCCTAATTACCATAGACGGGTTTATTTAGAGATGTACTTTGTAGATCGCCAGCATAAGTGTAAGGCCCGTAGCCAGATAATAATGCCAGATACTGGCCAGTAACTATAACAACATATTCTCCCAGATAATCGACGCAAAAAGTGGATCACAATCCGAGAGACTCGCATCAGCACCCGGCGTCTCCAAGGTCTCCTGTTCGCGGCAAAGCCAATCATTAGCAGCCCATGCCTTGAAGCGGAGTGCCTCCAGCTTCTCCCAGTTTGGATGATAGTCTCTCGAGAAGGTGAAGAGGCAAGTCTCCACGAGAGTACGTATCCTGACACACTCCGGAGAGCCGGGGTGGTGAATCAAGTCCTGAAGCACAATGGCACAGGCATGGATCACATCAAAGTGGCCAAGAACCAATCTATACGGCGCCAACGCCGGATCCGTGACACCGGTCAGAAAATCTTTGATGTAATCTTGACTCGCATTCAAGGCTTTTAGTCTTGAGCCTAGCGGCCATTGGCTCGATCGCAGGTAGGGCTGGTGCAGGATGAAGAGCATCTTAAAAGAACACATTCTCTGGCTCATCGCGATGAGCCGATCAGTCGTTTCCATCTCGAGCAAATTACCGATGGTGACTTCATCTGCACATATATTTTCCGCTGATTCGTCTAGGTCCTGGATTCCTTTGCTTGTTGGCTGGTGGATACCGTACACTTCTTGGAAAATGGTAGACATCAGTGAATTTACTTTGATGAGGGTTTTGATAAGTTTGCGTTCTGACTTGTTCTTGGTCTCTATTGTTCGGACATCTGCCGTTGTAGGATGGATCAACGGGGGTAGTGCATGAGCAACTGACCAAGCCACGTCCAAACCATGAATCGACCACCAAAGAATTCGACGGAAGTCCGCTTCTCGGGGCGGCAGTCGAAAAATACAATGGATCACGGTGTAGTCCAAGTGACTGAGCAGTTCGTAGTAGCACGTAGACGGACCCGGGATCGGGATGTGTCCTCCACTCTGCCGCGGTTGGACTGGCGAGGAGGAAGGCTGCACTGACAGTGTTGAGGTTGGGCTGATGAGGGTATCCGGAAGCAGAAAGTAATTGATCAGCTATACTTTTCCATGTGGGCGAGGCATACACTGATCTCAATGACTTCATGCCACTGGAGGCATTGGTAGAACATGCTGCAGCATAACAGACCGCCGCGATGAGGGCCAGGGGTCCCGCAGGAGAACTAGAGTTTCGTCTCAGGTTTTGTAGAGAGGCTTCAACCTCGGATATGTCAACGATGGGATACCAGAAGTGACAGTAATGAGAATACCAGTTGATGAGTCGGTCCACCTCCAGGTGGTGTATGAACAAATGAATCTGATCATGGGGAAGTTCCAGCTTTTGAAGAGTTGTATCCTGAGAACAGGGAGGACTCGGCAAGACTCCTGAGCCTAGACTAGGGCCAGTATTTAGGTTCACAAGGGGCTGACAAGTATTTGAGTCCTCCACAGCTGTCTCTCAGGACGAGCTGGAATAGTAACGTGCCGGGAAATCCTCGGTGGCGTTGAGATGGCCATGGTGATTAAGCTTGATGACCTGGTCCCCATTAGGCCGACCGACTGGTTTCTTGGGCAAGTCCTGAGCATAGGCACATGTACGCCCATGCGTCCGACATTTCTGACAACGAGGCCTTGACTGGTCACACTTGGCCTTCCTTATCCGACATTGTTCACAAGCCTGGACTTCCCGACTTCTGGAGAGCTTCGGGCGGTTCAAATCAAGCCGCCGGATGAGCCGTTGGCCTGATGCCTTTGGGCCCATGTGTGCTTAACGGCCAGCCAGGTAATTCTGTTCGAATCACTATCCATATCTGGTGACAGAAATAGAGAGGAAGTGTTGGATTAATAAACGTCTATTGGGCAGTTATGCTAAGTAACTGGATTAGGTCTAGGCACCCGCCGCCGGCCGAGAAAGTTTCCTAATCAGGAAAAGGGTGGGTCCTTCTCCGACATCTTATAGAAACCCTTTATAGACCCTGCCATAGATCGACAGACATAAAGACAAATAGGAAGACAGAGAATAGGAACAAGGTAGTAATCCTACCAGCCCTAGAAAGTCCTAGTATCAAAGCCCTCCCAGCTCTCCAACCCATCATTACACTTCTTCCACCACCTCGGCATACCACCCAAATAGACCAACGGCTCCCGTCTCTTCCCAGGAATATTACTCCCCATATACCATGAGTCCGTCTTAGGATAAAGCGTATTCTCGCTCACTCTATACACCTCCTCCTTCCACTCCTCTGCTGCCTCCGCCGTAGGAGCAACAGACGCCAATCCCTCGTCCCGCATCTTCGCGATGGCCCTACAGATCCAATCGACCTCCATCTCAATAAAAGGAGGCCCATTAGCCAACGACGTCGGAGCCTGCGGACCATAGACCAAGAAAAGGTTGGGGGTATCGGGGATCATCATCCCCAGATGAGTCTTGATCCCTTCCTTCCATTTCTCACTCAGGGGAACCTTGTTCTGGTCTTCGATCCCCAGGTCCAGAAGACTACCCGTGACAGCATCGTAGCCTGTCGCGAAGATAACCACGTCCAGATCCCGGCGACCCTCAGCCGTGACGGCTCCTGATGTATCGAACTCAATAATCGGCGCCTTCTTCAAATCATGCAGCACAACGTTCTGCCTATCAATCATCTCGTAATAATCCTGCTCTAGACTAGGCCGCTTCGTACCCACCCAGTGATTCTGCCTCAACGGCGCAACAAGATTCATCTTCTCGTGATCCGTCATGCGAGCCCGAACTTGTTGAGCCCAATACTCATAGAAGATAGTATTCGCCTCCTCATCAAGCAGAAAATCGTAGTAATTCGACAGCAGAAAGCTATACCCACCCCGCCGCCACAGCTCATCGAAAAGGGCCTTGCGCTCCTCAGGCGCAGCTATCCGCGCCGATTGAAACTTCGTATTGTGCGGGAAGCCAGAAGTAGATTTATAGCACCGATCAAAAATAGCATCATAGTACCCCTTCATCATCTCCGACTCTTCAGGACCTATCTTCCTCTGCCTCATGGGGATCGCAAAACAAGGCGTTCGAATAAAGACCGTCAATTCGCAATCTTTCTTCGCCAACTCCTGCACAATCTGGAGCCCCGACGCACCGTTCCCCACAACACCGACTTTCTTCCCGGCAATATCCAAATCATCCGGATACGCCGCAGAATGCACCAGCAGACCCTCGTACCGGTCAAGACCCGGATATGCCGGAAAATACTTCTTGTACGACGAGCCCGTAGCAGCAGTGACATACTTGCATGTGGCCTTCAGCCCCGTCTCCGTATGGACAGTCCAGAGCCCACTGACCGAGTCAAAGCGACACCCCGACACAACCGTGTTGAAGAAGGTATCCTTGCTCAGCTCTAGGACACGATCGACATGCTCGAAATAGCGTCGCACTTCCTCATCGCCGGGGAACCGCTCGCTCCAATGCCAGTCTTTCCATACGGCTGGAATATTGAATTGATAGGAGGGCATTTCGGAGTCCACGCGAGCTCCGGGGTACTGGTTCCAGTACCAGACGCCGCCGAAACCGCTTCCTGCTTCGAGGAGTTTTGTGGATAGGCCCAGCTGGCGAAGGCGGTGGAGGGCATAGCAGCCGCCGAAGCCACCGCCAATGACGATCGCGTCGAGTTCGAGGTTGGTTTGTGTCATACTTGTCGAGTAATAAGAAATATTGGTAAGATGATAAAGATAGATCAATGAGTTCCTGGTTCTGATTTATGGTGTGGTGTTCACCGGTCAAGGTGTGCCTTTTATCATGGTGGGTAGATGGTTACTCAGATGTAGTGAAAAGTACATCTTATACACGTTGCATCCACAGGTCTGTATACGGAAACTTCACATCCGGTCGCTGTCGCTGGCGTTAAATATTTGAGGAAGTATATGTCATCCCAAAAAGGAAGGCGACGGCGAGCCCTCCGTGGTAAGGATCGACATTGCAGATATCGCATTTTACTGGACCCACAAAGGGGTTCGGTTGGTGAATGCCTTCAGTAAAAAGAGAACAATTATTGAATGCCGGTATTTCCGCAGATGCAGACAGTGAGTATGCATTTCTTGGATTTAGCAAATAAGAACAAAGCAATCCGGTTCGCCTCGGAGTTTTGCATATCCGAGGCTGTTCCAGGCTGTACCACGATTCCCCAACCCCGCATTCAGGAAGACCTCCATAATTCCAAGAACTTTCGATCCTGAAGGAATAGACATTAGAAAGGATCGCGATTAAACAGCATTTAACTGAAACAATGACGTGCAAGGTTACTGGAACAGCATTTATCACCGGCGCAGCCTCAGGTAGGTACATAGAAGACTGAACAATATAGGGTTGAGAAGGGTCACATGCATAGACTAACAATGTCTTGACGCAGGAATTGGAAGAGCAACTGCGCACACCTTCGCAAACCATGGCATCAACTCCTTGGCTCTGTTGGATGTGAACCTAGCTCAGCTAGAGAGTGTTAAAGATGAACTTCATGGCGCGTTTCCTCATGTCGGGATCGAAATTTTACAAGTAGATGTCACCAATGAAACATCTGTGGACGAAGCAATCCAGAAAACTGTGGCCCGGTATGGCCACATCCACATCGCCGTGCACTCCGCTGGCATCAGCGGCGTACCGGGCACACAGACACATGAGCTGGATTTGTCCCAGTGGCAGAAGGTCATTGATATCAATCAAACAGGTGTGTGGCTGAGCCAGAGGGCGGTGATTCAGCAGATGCTGACGCAGGAGTGAGTCTAATCATGCCTATCCGAGGAGTTAATTTGGTCTGCTAACCGGGTAGATCGCGTGGTATGCGTGAAGGTCGCGGAGTAATCATCAATTTGTCGTCGATGTTTGGAGTTGCTAGTCCTCCGGGAAGCTTCGGGATTGTTCCATACACCGCTGCCAAGCATGGTAAGTCCGCATTGAAATGATGAAATCATGAGGATCTGTGAGATGCTTATAAAAACAGCTGTCGTAGCAATCACGAAGTCGGTAAATACACTCCCCTTCCTTCTTCTCTCTTGACGCCCACATTGACAACCACAGGACGCCAAGACGTATGCAAAGGATGGAATACGCATAAATGCCATTTGCCCTGGGTAGGTACACACTCCTTCAAAAGACTGCGTTCAAAGCTAATTTTTCAGCTACGTGGATACACCTCTGATTCGCCCAGCCATAGAAAAAGGCACTCTGAATACCGAGTTTGATAGAACGCCGATGGGTCGCCCAGCCAACCTCGAAGAGATTGCTGACTCTATCTTGTTTCTTGCGTCGCCCATGAGTAGTTTCATATGTGGATCTGCGTTGGTGGTAGATGGCGGCTACACGGCGTAGAATGCCTGCCGAGAAACGGCGTCTAGGATGTACATATTCAGTACACTCACATATTAAATGAGGACTATACGAGCATGATATCAAAGTCAGTCTCGTTTGCAATCTCTTCCCAGTGAATATCTATTCCCGGTAGAGATACCCGTCGCCGCCATAGTATCGTAACAATTTCCCAGAGCATTAGGATGTTTTTGATCCCGTGCCGGCGTTTACGGTCAAATAAGACAAGCATTCTCTCTTGGAGGTCTGCTCGACTGCATTCTGCAGCAACCACAAAGCTTGCCCAATTATAGGGGCATCCACCTTTTTCAAGACTCAGGGCCTCGGCAGCCTCAAGGTCTTGCACTGCTTTCTCCACTAAATCCTGAACATCGTCCACAGGGACTCGACGAAGGGTCCGACGGAAGTAGATAATCGTGGCGTAGTAGAAGGAATTTAGGGCATGTTGCATAACGATACACTCGGGTTTATCGTATACATTCAGGCTCGGGAACTTGAGATAGATTTGCAATTCCAGGTGGTCCAGATCCGCAGCTATTGTTCGACCAGGCGAATCCCTTAGGGCAGAAATGTCTGCCAGTAAATGGACAAGCGATTGCGTGACCCCATGCGATCGCGCTAGGTAATACTGCATGTCCGGAAGCCCTTTTAGCAATACCATTAACTGCGTTGAGATTCTTAAGTTGCACAGTGACGAGAGAGATAAATAGCTCTGCAGTAAACGTGCGGCTGTCGGTGACTGTAGCCACTCACCGTTTATCTCATTTTCTAGCAAACTCAACCCACCGACGACATGTGCTCTCCATCGACCGCGTCGACCTGACATGGCTTCGGCTGTAATACAAGTCAACACAGCAGCAAGAGTCGTCTCGTCAAAACGGCTTCTGGGTTGAAGATTTTGTCGCAGATGCTGTAGCGCCTGTTGTTCATGCTGGACTGCAAGGGATTGATATCGGGATTCGCTTCGAAGGTGGAAGAGGCTAAATGAGGAAGCCGCACATAGCGCATGAAAGACAGCACGGTGCATGTTTGGCTCTGAAGGAGAGGAGTGCAGTCCCCTTAAAGCCATAGGCATGAAAACAGTGCGGCATGGATTGTCAGGTCCGTCGATAAGAAGCATGTTGCCGCTGAGAAATACAAGCCAGTGATGGATCAAATCGATTTCAGGAGTTGTCATGCTAGTCGGGTTTAATGATGGTGGAATACGTGCTGTTGGCGATGTCTCCATACTACTGTCTATGGTTCTCTTGTCCAATAGACAAGTATCAAAGCGTTGACTAGCCGTAATTGGGCCTTGACTTGTGGCCGATTCATTGACTTCGTTAGTTGTTTCTTCACCCAAGAAACAATCCGGGGCCCCCGTCACCGTCGATTGATGCATCATTGAAGATAAATCAGGAGATGTCAATGCAGATATAACAAGCTGTTGTGGTAGAACCCCATTGTATATCTCTGTTGGTAAACCACAAGGTCTGTAGAGCTGCACATTGTGACCCGAGTCATTAGTATTTCGCGACTGAGATGCCGAGAAAACCGAGAACGGTCCTCGTTGAGCAGCCGTCTTCATCGAAGGATGATTCAAATCATCCAAAAGCGCTTTCATGGCCGATGGTGAGATCTCTGGAATCTCCCTAGCTGACGACTGCAAGAGCCGCCGCTGCGATACGGTTGTCGTCGAATCCCTAGAAGAACCAGTCCATTCCAACCGCACACCATATCCTTGGCATATCCGTCCGCCACGACGACATCGCTGGCAGTGGGGACGTTGCTCATCACATTTGACACGGCGAGAGCGACATGTCCAGCAGCCCGTGAAGGTTTTCGTACGTGGTTTAGGGGTCATGCTTGCGTTGTGCTGGTGGGTGTGGAGAGAGATTCCCCAGGTATGGAGTTGGTAATCAGTAAGTTTAGCGTTTAACTCACTTCACTAACGAATGAATTCGGGTGGGTCATTCCCCACAACATGGGCTTGGCAGGGACCATTGGGTAATGTAGTAATGATAGATGACTGGCTGATTCAAGGTCCTACCAATAAGGCAACTAATGTGCAGTATATAAACATTTGATATCACACTTTATACAACTGAAAAAGAGAATGTTTTTCCAGGGATGAATACAAGAGGTAAATCCACATGAATCCACATAAGTGTCAGGCCTATATATGCGCAAGCATCCTTCGATTGCATTTACTGTTGCTTCTTCGATTCCGACTTAGGGGCTAACGCATGGATAATGGTTGAGCCAACATAGGCTGATTCCTTCCACCCTTTTTGGCGCATCCAGAAGCGTTCTGCAGAATCAGTACTGTGACTAGACCATGCTCGGGCATCCTCTTCAAGAGTAGCCCGCGTGATATCGGAGACCTCTTGAGACTGATCCACGTACGGCACATTTTGTTCCTCGGCCTCATCGTCACTGCTCCTAGACTGTAAAGTTGACTCAAGAAATCTGCTCCGCAGTAGGTACCGGTCTGTCCGCTCCTTGCGTACGTTAGGGGGTTCCAGCTTCGCCATAGTAGCCCGCACAGCGTAGCGCATGAGCAGGTAAATGTGCTCGCAAAAAAATATTGACAGCAGCAGCGCCCATCCTTTAATAGAAGTTGGCTCTCCGTTTGGTCCTTCATGTCCATTGCTGAACATATACACAAGAGCCGCACTGGTGATACTCCCAACCCAGGACAGGAACCCTAGACTCTCCAGCCAAGGGCCAATGGTCTCTGCACGCTGGGGAGATGGTCTTTTGCATTCCATGCAAATTTTAAAAAAGTCGGACCGAAGCTCAACCCAGTTGTTGATCAGGAATGAGACAGGCACCAGTGGCCAAATGGGAGAAAACAGTGCCAGGTATCCGAACTGAATACACATCTCCCGAAGGTCATCGGTTACGTCATAATCATCCAGCTCGGCTTCATTGCGTACCCGCTTGAGGAACAGGGCTTCATCAGGTGCATCCTCGAACGAGGTCTCGGGTGTCTTCGTTTCCTCTGTGCCGTCGTCCGACTCCACTTTACCCGACCGCTTCTTGTACTCCTTATACTTCTGGAGGAGGCGCTGCTTTACGATCGGAACTATCGTTTCTTGAGCGAAACTGACAGCTTGAGCGGTCACTGTGAAGTAAATAACTTGCTTTCGCAGACGATCGGGATCGATGCTGAAGTTAGCACGTCTTGTCGCCGCGGCTTCCTTTGAGACGAAAGGTCGAACAGTCAGGTGAAATACGTCGAGATACGGCACTATACTGTGAGCGAAGGGTACATAAATGAATGCCGTCAGGAATATCGGTAGATACGATGTAATGAAGTTGATAACAAAGATTTTCTGCGTCAGTGCTACATCATGTGCATCCTGTGTCTCATAGTTCTCGTAGTCATTCAGCCTCGTCGCAACAGACACAAGGACGGTGCTCATGGTTGGAATCAAAGCAGACAGAAGGATTGTGGGGATAAAAACCTGTCCCATTAGTCGGCGACATAGCAAAAAGTCTTTAGATTGGACTTACCAAGTATGATTTGAATGGTCCGTTGTAAATTTCCGAGATAAAAATCTCAATGGCGAAGCAGGTAGCAATGATCACACCCAAGGCGACGACAGCAAGTAGCGCAAATGGCACCTGTAGAAGCTGGCGCTGCAGCCGTTTCGTCGCTGGATATACACCTCGAATCTCACCAGTACTCTCGTCCTGAACTTCCCTTTCGGGCTTGAATGCCCGTCGTTTTTCGCGCAGGGCCGACACACCCTTTGACTGCCATCGGCAACTGAGATCTTCTTCCTGACGCTTCCAGTACTCGATAAAAATAATACACCATAGAGTATTGCCGACAGTGTAGATAATCGAGAATGATCCAAGCAACAGCCAGCAAGAGAATCCGAATACAGCGGGAAACAGCAGAAACTTGAAGTACGACTGCAAGAACGCGAAATAGAACCCAACCTACGAAGGTCACGTTAGCATCAAGGACTACGATTGGAAGGTAGTTACGTACACTTTCTCCGAATGTGTTCCGTATTTGATCCAAGTCCCCGTTAGACAAGAATGTCTTTTTGCTCCAGTCCCTCATGCACTGCTTATTTGTCTCTTCGTCATGCAGCGGAAAGATGTCGGTTACATTTGCCCATTCCCCATGCTTCATTGTAATCCCGGCACCACCCGCGTCCCGGGGCACTGTTATCATATGGTGGATGATGCGCAAGCGCTCGGATTCCGATTGCGGCTCGGCAGACGACTCCTGTTCAGGTTCGGTATTGCGGACTCCATGAAGCCAGTCGCGAATACTAAAGAATGCAAGCCAATCAGTACGAGGCATACGAGAGAGTGGTAGCATGTGTGGCACTCACCGCGACTGATAAACAGCACGTTTGAGGCTCTTTTGTCTGGAGGCCCGGACAAAGACCAGCAGAGACGTCTCATCGCCCTCTCTCACCTCCGTCTGCAATCCTACCTCGGTAAGTCGTCGAAGCATCAACTCTAGCTGCGGAGCGGCATTATCCGCATCTAGGATGGTCAGTTCCGCTGCATCTGGTGAAGCGCGACGAACTCACCGGTGTCACCAAAGCTGTATCGGATGACGTAGTCCACATGATGATTGTTATGTGCCTCCTTTTGGGAGGATTGCGGATCCATTGGGGTTAAATGACAGGTCTTATTCGGGCATTAAGCAACAGTACGCTCGATTAGACTGTCCGAAAGAACAATTCCTTCGGGTGGAAGTCGACAAGGAGCGGAAGGAAGGTCTCTTAACTTGGAAGGCTTAAAAGCAGCTCTGGCCAGCGATGGCGACGTCACGGCCAAAGCTTCTTGTAGGGCTTCAGCCCTGATTGTGGCTGAGCCCCGATAAGGTATAGATCCGCGATCAGGGGGTCTGCACAGCCACCCGATCCATATCAAAACAGGAAAATTATTTGAAGATTGCATTATAGATCAACCATTTCAGAATTTGCTAGCATGGATCCATGACGCATTCAATGCAAGTTTCGTTCATCGTACATGACCTTACACGCACAAAGCAGAATTCTAGCTACAGTATGCATGTATGCCAAGAATACTCATCATATGCAAATAGGAATATTACTTTGACACTTTGATTATAATTTTTAAGAATTTCCTAAACCAATGAAATCAACTCCTCTAGATTTATATATCAATCCCTCATGACTGCCATCCCAGCCACCTTAGCTATCACAATAACTTTCGGTGGTATACAACTGTATACTAAGCACAATCAAAGGAGAAAGAAAGGCTTCTCAGAACAAGAGGAAGAAAGGAACAATAAAAATAAATAAAAAATTAAACAAACGAATAAATGGAAGGCCAACAAATATCGAAAGAAAAGTATTAAAGTAAGCCCGGCCTTGAGTAGCAAAAACGATAGAAAAGTAGAGAGTCCACCTACGCGCTGAGCCCTTTCAATCGGTAAACAAAACACGGCAATGTACCTACTTGAGCTATTCAGAAAGGATTTCCTGGAACATCCGCTCGGGGCCCCGAAGTATGGCCCGGACAATACAATCCAACGATCTTCTGTTTTCACCCTGTGAAAAACCTTGGTTTACCTGCGGTACCTGGCTTTGGTGCTACCTCGCAGGTGAGGGAGTTGTCCACCGTGTGGACCTTTATCACAGTATCTATAGCCTTTTACTTAGGAAAGGAAGCACTCTCTTAGTTTTCATGGAGGATATATACCCAAGTTGAAAAAATACTGACTCGTTGGAACTCTCCGGGCACCATTTGTAGGGTTACCGCCTGGGGTCCTTTCCGGCAAAAACAGCGTAAATTTCAGTTTTATTTTCTGGGTGATATTCACAATGGTTGTCACAACCACCTAGAATGAGTGATCCCACTGGGGTTGTTAGTTCAGCAAAGAATAACAGTTATCACGACATGGCAGGCATACTTGAGTTGGTGCAATAAGTTGTCGATCCCATCCAATACAATGGTTCAAGTCCAGGGTTAATGTCTTCGTACGCCTTTGCTTTTGGGGGGGATTTGCATGTTGCTTTTAGATGCAAGGTAACTTGTTCCGAAACAGAAGCCTGTGTTTTCAACGTCACTAGTGAGACATCCCGACATAAGCCCCGTCAGGGTACTGTCACAGCCTTCTGATTATTTTGACTAGCAACCAAAGCTAAAGGGTAGCAAACAGTAATGATGAAGGTCCAGTACATTTCTGCCAAACGAAGAAAGGCAAACTGATGGCACTCTAACAGAAGATCGGACGGGTTAAGAATACTATAGAGACAGTTCCACCAGGATCTTAATCCGGCTATTTATGTCAATCTCTTCAGCCATTTCAGTTATGTAACCATGGAAAAGCTAAAACTAGTGGAGTGGCCTTCGTTGTCTTTTCCTTTAAAATGCCGGCTAACCAAAATTTAGGGTTTCCTCATGGTTCAGTGGTTGCCCGACAAAAAATGGTTCTTCGCCAGAAGAAAACTTCAAAAGCGTCGGGCAACAGCCTTTCTAGGCACCTGAGGGCTACACGTGGTAAACCAGAGTCTTCGCCAGCGATATTATGGTGGTAACCGAACAAAGGACATAAATCTCCGAGGGCTAATATATCCTGCATTGGCACTCTCTTGCGACTACAGTTTACCTTTCAGTTCCTAAATGCCGCATATGATTGTTAGCAGTGCACTCTTTATCAATGTGATCAATGCGCGAAGAAATACTACTCAAGTTCGCTTAGCTGACGAAAGCAACCTACTACTTAGAAAGCAAAAGCCAGGGGATGGACTAGGCCTGAGCACTAAAGCAGAAATGGAAACCCAGCAATGCCTCTGCAGAAGTTGTAATACATATGTTTCTGTAATCCTATATTACCATTAAATCTAGTATCTTTTAAGGTTCACTTGGGAAAAGTTATATCCGTGTAGAGCCAGCTTAATCAACTACCCCATTGCAGCCGGAGAGTGATCCATTACTCCAGCAGCAGCTTCAACGTCGTCTTTCTTGAGGGTGATGCTGCTGACTTCCGACTTGGACTGGCCGAATCGTTTGATTCCGGTCACGGTCATGGAGTCGGATTCAAGTAGGTACATGTACCAGTAGTAAACACCTAGCTACATTTAGCATGGGTTGCTTGGTTGCTGGGTTGATACCTCACTCACCACAAAATAAGCCTCCACCTAAGATGTTACCGAGCAGAGTCGGAATAATACCCTTCCAGATGTACAGACCCACTGTGATGTCCGACGCCCCAACCCAAATACCCAAGGGGATAAACGTCATGTTGGCGACGACGTGGTCGAAGCCCAGAGACACGAACGCGAAGATGGGCCACCAGATCCCAATGATCTTAGAGGTCAGGTCACGGCCTTGAATGCCAAAAAAGCAGGCCAGGCAAACAAGCCAGTTACAGCCGATACCACGGAGGAAGATCATGTGGAAATCAGGAGTGACTTGCTTTTTTGTAGCGAATGCAATCACTTCCGACTTGAAAGGGTCGGCCGAGAATACGTTGCCATCTGCGCATATGTTAGTGGGGCTGTTCTTTATCAGGACCTATGGTAATGTTGATGGAGCTAGACTTACATCCGAAGATGACTGCAACAACGAACAGTGACCCAGCCAAGTTACCGAAGAACGTGATGACCCAATGAACTAGCATCTTATACCAAGACAATCGGTGTTGTAGAGCAGCGACGGTTGTAAACTAGAGAATTCTTAGCTACTGACCCTACTTAGACTGAAGATGGGAGTCTAACCATAAAGGATCCCGTACAAAGGTCCGCACCGGTCAGGATGATCATACACAAACCGTACGGGAAGACCAATGCACCGACCGTGCGAATGAGGCCCGGTGCATTTTCCTGAAACCAAGGTGTCGTGTTTGTGCTGAGGACTGTGCCACAGGCAAAGGCAAGCAAACAGCCAGCCGACACCGAGCTGAGGAAGATTTTATCGAGACGCATGTTGCCCTTGGCGGCTCCAGCACGCCCGACGAATTCGATCACTTCGGCCGGGGTGAAGGCGTCAAGACTGAGTTGCGACATGTTGCTCTAGCTTCTTTTCTTGAAAGAGCTCCAGTAAGACTCGTGGTGCGGTCCGGGGAAGTTTGAAGAGGAAAAGAACGATGACACTTGGTGACGCCGGCAGGCTGGAATATGATAGCCAACATATAACCACCGCATTTTGGCCTTGTAGGACTATCCGAAAGCTATTAACCGAGTATGCAGTAATCACGATGATCTACCACCGGAGTCAAGAGGGATCCTTATCGGTCGATCGTAAGTGGAAGACTGACCCAGCGACAAATATGGTTCCACTCTCCCATTGAATTATTGCATATCATCCAGCATTTCATCAGAACCAAAGTCAGTAGAGGCTCCGCCGATCTAGAGATAAGAGTGTTGGTAAACTCTAAATTCCAATGCTGAAAAATGGCCTTCCGCCGCGCCGCGAGTCAAAACAAGCTCACTTATCAGACCCGCGATAAGGAAAGAGAAAGATATCTCCGCGGCTTTGTAATTTTCTGTAAATCAAGTAAATGCTATGATAAGGACTCATCGGTAATGCTTATTGTGGTGCCGAACCTACCTATAACAATCAAGGGTATTCATATAATGCCATTAGGCAAGTCATATACTCCACACGCTGTGCTCTACCGACGGGCAATCTCTAGCCAAACCTCTGTGCTGCTTCATGCTCTTGATAAAAGCTGAGGCGGACGGTCAATGCCTCAAGTGGGACTTCAGGGCTGGTAAAAATGATCGGCCTAATTAGCCGGACTGCTCAGGCGTGCGGGCGGAGTCTGTTCAGGTTGTGTATGCTTTGATCAAGCCGTCAAGCTATGTAGACTTTTTTTGAAAGCGCTGTAGCCCTGTTGTATCAGGATTACTGCGACATATCCTCGCATTCATGTAGTACCCAGACCCCCCTCGTCTATCATTGTACACAGTGTGCCAGTTGAGTCCCTACGTGCGTAACGCATCTGCCTTTCCTAGATACTTTCAGTCAGAGTACACGTCTCTATGGCTTAATACTTAAATGGAACATATTAAGTGGGTTCCACAAGATGAGGGCATAGAATTAGACCTAAGCCCCAAATATCCCAGGGTTGATACATGAGTTATCCCCCTAGTTGAAAAAGCCAAGACACATGTAATTTGGCTTTCAAAAGAAGCAACATATCTCATGATATACTTTTCTAGGTCCGGGTTCTACCTTCACCTTAAGGGTTACACCTGTAAGGGAAAGGAACATAGAACCCTCGTAAACTATGGTCTGTCCTACATCTAAAGTCCCCCGTGCTCCTCAAAACCGTATCCAATGACGCTTTACAGATGAGGAAGCGGCCTCTTCACACAGCGGACAGACTCTTCCACAAGCCTTACGCATTCCTTGCTCGATCCAAATGCCAGCGACCATCCTGCCCCTCCATGTCCATAACAGTGCACAATCCGGCTCTCAGACCCATTACAGGTCTTCCGTCTTTCGCTCTCCAGCCGAACCCTAGGGTTTCGATAAGGCCGTAACCCTTGCGCCAGCGGGTGGACAGGATCCAATCGCGCATTCTTGAGTACAGGCAGCAAATCCTCGCATCGTTGACGCATTTCTCGGATCTCCGGTGAGTCGGGCATGAGGTTGAGTTCTGCCTTATGCGGCTACACAATAGATCCCAGCACCAATATATTGTCGTTTCGCGGCACAATGAAAGCTATATCCTCGTTCGTTCCGTCTGTTTTAGTCTTAGCCGCGACAATCATGGAGCTCTTGATCTGAGGAAAGCTCGATCCGTCGTTAATCACCCGAAGAACAAGCTCCTCTCAAAGGACATACTCCCTCAGCTGCTGCCATCTCGCGGGCCAAACCGCTGCATTCACGACCGCATGTGCACGATGTAGTCGCAGCAAATGCGCTTCCTGGTCCAAGAGGTCTCCAATGATTAATCAGTGTGCAACTTTGAACCCTTGCTTCTAACCAATCGCATCAGAAACACCATAGCCCTAGGCCACATCTGTATCGATAATAGGCGCAAGAAGTTCATAGGCGTCCTTCAAACCCGCCATGGGCATTGACATTGGCGCCATAGTTTCCTGCAAAATCCCTACCCCAGTGAAATGCTTTAGGGCTAAATTGCCTCGCCAGCTCCATCTTACGATAAGTAACTTCGTCATATCCTTGTCCGTAACCCCTGAGGCGCGCGACAGTTCTGGGTTCGCCGCCATCCTGCCGTAAATGGAAAAGCTTCCTAATGCCCTGTAAAGGATGAGGCCTATCAGAGGCTATCTGCGGATTAGTCAGAACCTAGTCCCGGAAGCCGCGGATATGAATAGGGGCTTGTTTGACTCTACGCTCCTATCAACAATCAAATGATCCTATCAGATAGTTGAATACCAACCATGGTTCCATAAGCTCCTCTGATCGATACAATGGTTAGCGTGCAGTTAATACACCTACATCGCAGCCTTCCTATACAAAGACTAACTGAAGCCCCTCCCCCCTTTTCCTTTACAATGCCCAAGTCTGGACTGTTTTAAGATCTCCTTCGCTGATATCCTGATCCACAGCACTAATCCCTCCGCATTGGGTCGGGGGAGGCTCCCACAGAGCTCCAAATATTTGCAACGTCAAGCGCTGGCTGATTCCATAGCTGGCCCACTCCTTGGAGATAACGGTCACGTAGTAGCCACGGTCGAGTGCATGCAAGCAGCCATGCGGTGACCAATCCTGTGACACCGCCGACGATAAGAATGTGTAGAGCCCTGGGCGATGGCTGGCGAAATGGATCTGGACCAGCAAAAATATCATCACTATCGAGAAACTTGCGCACCGTAGGGTCAGACTGATCCATGATTCTGAAGCTTTGGGGTACCGTTTGAAGAAATGTACAATCAAAACTTAACAATGGAGAAGTAGTTCTCCTATTCAGTTATTACGAGCCTTATTTATATCTCGCTTCATCGCAACTGCTCGAGGTAAGGCTTTCAAAATCCGATGATGTAGCCATACTTTGCAACCTACATCAAAAGCCAAAAGTCGGTAGAACATATTCAGGGGTGGGGTCTGCATGATGTACGGGAAAGGTGATTTGGTTGGATTACAAGACATTGTTCATAAATGGCGACCTGGCTGGGGTATCATATATATGCATACTCAACGATGATATCATCCATTCAATAAGCCACGCTCTGCCAGATCTTATTTTGAGGGTGGAGTGGGGAGGTTTGATGCATATCTCAGATGTTTTGCGGATCTCAGAACATTCATACACCATATCAGGTCACTCAGGTACGAAGACGTCGCATCTAGCCTGGGGGATAGACTGAAGCTATAAAAGAGCACTCTAGCTTTTTATTAATGAACCATTTGACTGCATATATACTAGACCTCAATAGAGGGATCGTTTCACTTAAAAATCAAACTGTTCCTGGAACTAGGGCCCTATCATATGCAGACGATATAGGCTTGCTGATAGCAGCTAGCTCAGTACAATAAGCCTGCCAGGGGCTAGAGCAAGCTGCTAGAATCACTATAGAGCAAGGTAGACAACAGGCAATCTAATTTGATACTGAAAAAACTGAGGCAGTTCTAGAGTGGATTTACCTCACCGCGGTACCCTCACCATACCCTCACCATACCCGCGCGGTGAAGGAAAGCGGGTAAGGGGGAGGTTAACCGCGGTTAACCTCCTTGGCGCCAAGCCACTAAACTTTTAGGTATCTAAACCTATTATAGTAGGCGGTGTATTATGGGTATCCAACATATGGTCAACCGACAGGCACGCTCAATTACAGGCATGCTAAAAACCACCCCTATAGGGCCACTGGTCAAGGAAGCAGTCCTATACCTAGCAGAGATCCTGCTAGATAGATGCTAGAGGCACTATACTCTGAAGCTTCTAGGATTACTGTTCCGATTACAGGGGAAGAAGGGCGGAGTGAAGGCTATCTCGGCTACACGGACGTAGCCTACTAAGTGCAGGAGTGACGCTTTATTGACTATCTCACTGTCTCGCTCATACAGGACGTTCAGTGTGTTCGACGGTTGTTTCTCTTGCGGGGTCTTACCCCGCAAGAAGTCACACCATGCCAAGGCACTAGTTGCCAAGCCAATGATGTCTTTGGTTCAATTACCCAAGGGTCATCCAGCTCAGGCCATCCTACCTATAAGCTTTCGCGAAGGAGACTATCACGTATAGCCTGGGGAACAGCCTGTGGGAGACCGACTGTGGGCGGAAAGCCCTAGAGCACGTGGCCGAGGAAGTAGGTCAGCATCTAGCAGCCAAAACTGCAGATAACTGGAAGATAGACCCATCCACAGGATTTGAAGTGGTGGCGGCCTTTCCCAAGTTCTTTCCCAGACACTATAGTAGTGCCTATAGAGGAAGAAGCTCCCAAACAGGCAATTGCCCCGTATAAAGGTCTATCAATTTCGTCAGATGGATCACGCCTAGAGAATGGGCAGACAGGAGCAGGCACTGCATGGCTAGAGCCTCAGGTACTTGGAAAACCAAGGGGTTGTCTCTAGGGCAAGGGAAAGGGGTCTTTGATGCAGAGCTAGTAGGTGCATCTAAAGCACTTGAGACAGCTGAGCAGCTAGGCTATGAAGACCCTATTAGGATTTTATTAGATTCCCAAGTAGCTATAGCTTGGCTACAAGACAATACAGCTGACCCGGGGCAGGGATGGGCTATTCAGGCCCAGGATATAGCCCAGAAGGCTAGAGAACCAAATGATGTCAAATCACTATCTAATGGGTCCCGGGCCACCAAGGCATACTAGGGAATAAGAAGGCAAATAAAGCTGCTAAGGAAGCTGCAGCAAAGGTCCCCAGACCTCTAGACAGAAGCCTCAGTATATCCTTTTTACACAGAACATGTACAGACGCAAACCAGGCACATAGACAACAGTGGCTTGTAGAAGCTTAAAAAAACCGACTTTATAGAGCTCAGCAGGGCTATCAACCCCAAAAATGATAAAAACTAGACCAAGTGGCAGGAGCAGCCCCAAAACAACTAGCTCGTCGATGCTATCAATTAAGGATTGGGCATGCAGCAGTACCAGCCTATCTCAACCAAATAAGGGCCCAGGATTCACCTAGATGCAAGGGCTGCCAGGCCCCACAGAGAACAACAGGCCATCTATTAGTGGAGTGCAGACAATGGTGTCACCAGAGGAGGCCCGATACAGGGCCCTAGCCATGGCGGGAATACCACCACCAGGGCAAGGAGAAACAGCCTCAGAAGGCCGTCTCTTTGGGGGCCAGAGGGCAACCAAGGCCCTAATAGCCTTTCTTGCAGCAACAAACATTAGCTGCTTCCCGGGAGAAGCAGCAAGGAAAGTAGATAGGGCTCTCAAAGACAACCTTAGGGGCCTAGAGCTTGTAGAGGAGGCAGAACGTTGGGGCGAGGAATAACAAAGGTGACAGTCTAGGCATGCCTAGGCGACGCCCAGCAGGTATCGAACACCGAGGACGGCTTAGCTCAAAGGCCCTGGCTCAGGCAGACGGTTCGGGCGAGGAAAAGGACTAGAATCATCATACAGAATATAGAGGTAGGGCCCCTAGGGACCACTCGGAGGCAGAGGCCTACTGCCACTGCCGAGGACCACGTGTCTGTCATAGCCAAAGGCTCTATATGGACGTTAACTTGATTAACAATAATAATAATACTGGACTTCAATAGGGTTATAGTCTGCCTGTAGCCAGTATTAGCCCACAGCTTTTACTTCTCAATACACCTAACCCTAAATACTGAATCCTAACAGGGCCGTGCTTCTGATATCACCGCATATATGCAGGTAGTTGTCCATGGCTGCCATTGCCGGCACAGGCAAAAGTGCTATTACAAAGAACAAAGTCTCTTTTAGAATTACAGGGCGGAAAACAAATAAATGTAAGTGAATCAAATTGTCCGTAACTACCACAACTAGCAGGCTGAGAGAGTATCTGGTTACCCAAGGCAATAGAAAAAGCAAAGAAAACTAAGAGCTGAGGGCTGATGGCAACTAGATAACTGGTCTCTCTCTGTATCGCAACACCTGCATGTCTCAAACATAACCTATCCAGGGTACGGATCGCCGTTACGTCCTTGCCTGTTCAGCTGAACACCTCGTTGGTGCAGTCTGGCCCCGCCTCAACAAATTACTATACGCAAATACTGCAATGACCCGCTGAAATATGGTGGGTGGGTCACTAAATAATACCCAACAGGGATCTTGACAAATCCCTTGCATGAGCGGGATGTTACACAGCTTAGCCCTAAGGCTCTTCGATCTGGAAGTTGGAATATCTGATTCCTCCTTGAGATATCTCGAATTATGCAGCATCTCCGCGGCCATGTATTCGGAATGGAAGATTGTGCCGCCCACCCATAAGAATGTAGTATTCATCGCCATACATGACTAGGATTCCCGAGGATCCAATGTCTCAACCGTGGAATCGGCCACGTTTCTTGGGTTCTGATTTGATGGGAGGCCACGCCCCATCCTGATAGTCTAATGTGGGGTAGTACTGTATGCATTATGATATGAGCTGAATCTGGGGGAGTCAGCTCTTGGTGGTTATGTGGCGTGCGTATTTAATCACACCAGGGACGTAGCATTCTTCCTTATCTTTGTTGCTTTCTGCGCCGCTTCTCTTATGTATTTTAGCTTTCTATCAATATTATTCAAGTGTGCCTTATAGGGTGTATAGTCCACGATGAAAACTGCTCTTAGTTCCTTATATCGTAGCAACGGTCGCTACGCGACAATGTCTGCTAGTCGGTGGAGTGGCCGACTTGCATCTCGACTGCACTCCACTCCATCCCCATTCTCTTCCCTAAGGAGTCAACAGCTTACAAGACAAATCTCGACCACCCCCAAAGAGGGATTTTCCGGTGAACACGACAGCACTACCCGGCTCAAATACATCTTGCTCCTTTCCACGTCCGCAGCCGTCAGCTGGTTTCTCTACTCCCGCCAACAAGGCAAAGTCTGGCTCGACAACGGCCAAAAGTGGTTTACTAACCCTCACCCTCTGGCTCCCAAAGATGGCATGCCTGTTGAGTCCAATGAAACAACCAAATCACTGGAAAGCGTGGACCTCCCGACGGAAAAAGCAATCCTCACTGCCGCACCGAACGTCCCTCCACCAATTACACGAGACTACCCGGTAATCCTAGACGTGGATCTAACGACGACAGCGAAGCTCGAGCAACTAACAAACCAATACAAATACGAAAAATGGACATTCAACAACACCGTCCCTGGACCGTTCATTCGCGCCCGGGTTGGCGACGTAGTCAACCTGAAGATAACAAACCACGATGAATCAGGCATGCCACACAATATAGACTGCCACGCCTTCCTCGGACCCGGAGGCGGCTCACCCCTAACAACAGTCAATGAAGGCGAGACCAAGACAGCTCGATTCAAGCTCCAACGACCGGGCCTATACGTTTACCACTGCGCCGTAGGCCCAGTGGGAGTCCACATCGCGAACGGTATGTACGGACTCATGTACGTGCAACCAGAGAAAGACCTATCCCCCGTCGACAAAGAGTACTACGTGATGCAAAGTGAATTCTACCATGAGCCGCCCGACACAGATGACAACGGCCAGGTATCATCGACGGTCGAATTCTCATGGCAACATGCTCTGCGCGAGGCCGCTGATGTGGTCGTCTTCAACGGCAGCGAAGCCGCCTTGACCGAAAAGCCTCTCAAGGCTAAGCTTGACGATACCGTTCGCATTTTCTTCGGAAATGGAGGGCCGAATCTTACCAGCTCGTTTCATGTTATCGGCAGTTGTTTTAATCATGTATACCGGGCTTCGGATGTGCTGAGTCCGCCAGGGCAGTGTGTTCAGACGGTTAGTGTTCCCCCGGGCGGCTCCACTATTGTTGATATGAAGATGGTGGTTCCGGGGACCTATACCCTTGTGGACCATGCTATCTTTCGTCTGGAGAAGGGTGCTAAGGGGTTTTTGAACGTTTCCGGTGAGCCAAGACCGCAATTTTACCACAGTCAGCAGCCCCCGCAGCCGTGCGAGGGATGCAAACTGCATCCGTGATAGGGCAGTTTTCTAGGCTTTACGCTCTCTATTAGGTATATAGTATGAAGTCAGAATATACTTTTTGAAATAGGATACAACATGGCTTCTGTAGCCCCAATCATATTAATCGTATATGTAATAAGTGTCCGTAGAAGACATGGAGCACGTATGGATAACGTCACTAGTCAACCCAAACCCTAATTGACTCCCCAAACTCAATTGAGCTACAACTATAAGAATCAAAGCTAAAATGAGACCTTCGAGCCCCCTGAAGTAATTAAGAAAATGTAACCTCCAACCATCCGTCTCAACAATGCTATACCAAAGACTCTTCTTCCGCCTAGCGCCAAAAGCATTCCCCCTCGCTAGAGCCTACGCAACAGCCCCCAAAACCAAACTCGCCCCCCAACAGATCCAAATCGTCAAGTCAACGATCCCGGCCCTCCAAGACCACGGAGTCGCAATCACCACCCTCTTCTACAAAAGACTCCTCACCAAGCACCCAGAGCTCAAAAACATCTTCAACACCGCACACCAAGCAACAGGCGAGCAACCCGCCGCCCTAGCACACGCAGTCTGGGCCTACGCCTCGAACATCGAGGACCCCTCCGCCCTGAAAACCGCCATCTCCCGCATCGGCCACAAACACGCCAGCCTAGGAATCACAGCAGATCAATACCCCATCGTCGGGGAGGGTCTCCTCTCCGCCATCAAAGAAGTCCTAGGCGACGCAGTCGACGAGCGCGTCCTCGATGCCTGGAAAGCCGCCTATCAGCAACTAGCAGAGTACTTCATCGATTTCGAAAGCAGCCTCTACCGCCAAGCAGAAGCCACACCAGGCGGCTGGAAAGGATGGCGGAAGTTCTTCATCTCGAAGAAGGTCCATGAAAGCGAGGAGATCATCTCGTTCCATCTTACGCCAATCGATAAGGGCCCTCTACCGGCATACAAGCCCGGCCAGTTCGTCAGCGTCAAGTGCTTTGTCCCTGAGCTGGGGGTCTACCAGCCCCGGCAGTATAGCCTGTCGGATGTGCCGGGTGGAAAGCACTTCCAGATATCAGTCAAGAGGGAGTTTGCGCTCGGACAGAAGCCGGCGGGGCGGATCTCTAACGTGCTGCATGAGTCTTTGCCGGTGGGCGCGGAGTTAGATGTCAGCATGCCATTTGGAGATTTCGTGCTGGATGTCAATGCTACTACGCCTATTATACTTATAAGTGGGGGTGTTGGGCTTACTCCGATGATGTCTATGTTGACGACAGTTGTTGAGCAGGGGAAGTCGAGGCGTGTTGTGTTCATCCACGCGGTGCGCAATGGTCGCGTGCATGCGATGAAGGATCGGCTGGCCAAGGTTATCTCTGAGAATCCGCAGGTTCACCGGGCGATATTCTACGAAGAGGTCAACAGTCACCGTGACAAAAAGGGTGTCGACTACGATTTCAAAGGCAGGGTGGACCTGCACAAGATCAAAGATCTGGCCGTTTTACCTGACGCAGATTACTACATCTGTGGTCCCAAACTGTTTATGAATGCTCAAAGCAAGTCCTTGAAGGATTTGGGCGTGAAGGAGGACCGGATTCATATGGAAGTATTCGGCTCTCCATCTGAATAGGCGAGATGTGTAACGTGAAGCATATTCTTTTTAATAATTTAAACAAGCCATATGCGGTGTATATACTCATGCGCCAATAGTATCATGAACCCAATGCCACAAATCTCTCATATTTATGGTATCACAAGCCCTCCGCCAACTTCTCCAATGCTTCCCCCTCGACCATCATCTTCATCCACTCATCCATCCCCTTAGCACCAACCTGCTCATAGAACCGAATACTTGGCTCATTCCACTTGAGCACACTCCACTCCAACCTTCTTCCCTTGATCTCCAACACCTTGCCCGCCAAATACTTCAACAGCTTAAACCCATATCCCTTACCCCGGGCACCAGGCTGCACATAAAGATCTTCGAGGTAGATGCCTGGAGCCGAGCGCCAGGTCGAGTAGTTATAGAAGAACATAGCCATGCCTACGGGCACGGGAGCGGCATTGTCGGGGGTGGCGGGAGGAGTGATGAGCGCGGTATATACGGAGCCTCGTTTGGGAGTCTCGTTGGGGAAAGAGAGGGTTTCAAGGAGGGACTCGTTAGTGGCTTCTACTTCATGGAGGGCTTTTTCGTAATCTGCCAGTTCGCGGATGAATTGGAGGATTCGAGGGACGTCTGGAGGGTTATGTTAGGGTTAGTGGCTTCGGTAGCTGGGGAGATGCGGGGCGGAAACTCCGCGGGTAGCGGATTTGGGTTGTTTATAAATTTGAAGATTTTTCCATTAATATTGAGTACTTACCTTCGGGAGCGGCGAGTCTAATGGTCGGTTGGTCAGACATGGTGTCTAATGTTTATATTGTGAGGATATAGAAGATATAGAAGATATGACGAAGTTTGGTTTGCGACTGGGAAGCTAGAGGGAAAGAAGTGAAATAAATCTCCATAATAAATAGGTATCGAAGAACGGATCACTACTGTGACCCACTGAGGCTCATGCCATTTAGTGGTACGCCTTTTATTTGACATCACCCACTTCAGTATCGAATGAAAAAGAAGTAAACAGATAGTTGGTGAGAAAGATAAAACTATGCTATATACTGAATAGAATGTTATAATACAACTCCTCAGTTCGGAGACAAGCCTCAAAACATTGGAAACGTATGGATTAAAAGTCTATCGAGACATAATAGCCGACATCCACTTTTGCTCATCCGTCCTGTTCGTGGTTAGCAATCACTTGAGAATATGGGAATATTAAATCAGACATACCGATCAAAGTGCAACAGCATACCCAAAACAGGAATGAGCTGTTTCTGGTAGTTTTTATCCTTCTGCTCCAAGAATTGGAGAAGAACGTTTTTCAAATAAAGGTAGTCAATCGTTGCATTTCCAGCCACCGTAGGAATTTCGCTTCCCCGGATGGATGGGCTGCGTTCCTTCGACACTGGAGAAGCAAGTGCTTTTCGGGAACCAGAATCGATTGAAGAACGCGAAGACTGTGGGTTCGTGCCAAAGCGAGCTTCATCAGACAGAGCTTTGTTAGACCGACGCAGCTTCTCCAGTCGAGCATTGGTTTCTTCAACCGACCGTCGTAGCTCGGCCTTTTCTTTCTCCAAGTCTCGGACTTGCTTTTCACTTTCGTCCAGCGAGTCGCGCAAGTGCGCCATGGCCTGTCGCACATCATTGAGCTCTTGTGTCGACCGCTCGGCTTGTTCCTCGAGCTGATCACGCCTGCGCCTCCAGTCCTTCTGCGAAAGTTCAAGCTCCTCTTTGTCCTCCTCGGCACTCCGCAGCGCTTTTTCCGCTTCTCGAACTTTATTCTTCAGCTCCTCCAGCTCGCGCGACCGGCGCCGACCTTGAGCACTAGCTTCATCTTCAGCACGGTCACGCTCTTCAATAGCTGCCTCCATTCGCTCTTTGAAATCGCGAACTTTAGCTTCGGCGCGACCTTCGATGTCATTCAGCAGGCGCCGCATCGTTTCACCCTCTCGAGTCCGTTCACTCAGCAACCGATGGGCGTCGGCCAGCTCTTCTTCCAAGCTCTCGCAGCGTTCCCGGGCCTCTTTCATCTGCATTCCTATCTCAGCACCCTGGTCGCGCATGCTGTTCATCAAGCTCTGCGCGCTAGCGTGTTGAGCGGTCTTCAACTGGATCTCCTCCCGCAGACCACCAATGTCCTTGTTCAACTGCGAAACCTGGTTCTGAGCTTCCCGTAGCTGACTCCGGGCGGTCTTCAAGTCATCCTGGGCTTTAGAGAGGTCATTTGAGAATCTTTCCTTCGCTTCCAGAGCTTCTTGCTTCTTACTCTCTGAGTACCGTAAGTCTGATTGAGCGACAGTCAATCTCTCTTCAGCCCTCAGACGGCTGTCCGTTTCTTGTCTGATCTTCTGGTTAAGTGTCTTCACTTCGGAGTCTCGTTCCGATATCGTCGTCTTGAGATTTTTCAACTCAACACGCAACTCATCCTGCTTCCCCTCGAGAGACCTTAGGTCGGCTGACTTGCTCGTCAAGGTCTCTTGGGTGGACTTGAGCTCAGATGATTCGGCGCGCAATTTCTTCAGCTCAGGTTGCAGCTTCTGGAGGGTCTCCCGCAGATCTGTGAGATCCTTAAATCGGGTTGAAGCTAACTGCTGTGCGGCAGAGAGCTCGGTCTCTAATGTCGTAAGCTTGACCTTGAGGCTTTCATATTCGTCCTTGAGGTCATTGTGCGCCTTTTCGGAGTCGGCATCCTTAGTTGCAGTGCTCGTGCGCACCTCAACCAGCTCTTTTTCCAACTTGGAGATGGTCTCTTCCAGGGCATTCTTTTCGGCACCTAGCTCTTTAATCTTGTCCTTTGCTGCAACATGGTCCTGGCCAATATTGAGTAAGTCGTCGCGGAGAGACTCTATCTCCTCCTTCAGGCCATCCTCTCCTTTGAGTTTCGCGCTGAGGCGGTCGATGGCTGCATCTTTTTCTTCAAGCTGACGCGTCAAAGATTCGATTTTCTGTTCGAGCTCATCTGAAATCGAGGTCTTCTGATCTGGCTCGGCTGTTGGAGCCTGACTCTCTTCGGCTGTTGTAACACTTGCAGCTTTGCTCGCATCATCACCACCACCTTTACCACCTCTCTTTTTCTTGTTCTTTTTCTTTTTTGCTGCTCCTGTAGCACCTGTAGAGTTGGCCGGCTGAGTGTTCGGTTCGGGCGTTTCGTTTTTCATCTCTATGCCATTCTTCGCCGGTGCCAGGCTCTCACGGAACTTTTCAAAATTGGCTTGCTTTCCACCCACAACTTGATCCTTTGCTTGTTGCCAAGTCTTGTTGTCTTTCAGATTGCTATCAAGGAAGTCGACAATGTTCTCCAGCTGCTCTTTTCGACTCATATCCGTCTTGAGATTTGCCATCGTCTCCTCCATGTCCTTGAGCTGAGAGCGAAGGTTATCCACCAGGCTTTGGAGTACTCCAAGGCGTTTCTCATTGGCTTCCTTTTCTTGCTTTGCTTTGTCTAGTTTTGTTGCAAGATCGTCCGTATCCTCAGGCTTCGCGGTTTGCGCCTGAAGCTGCTCGATTTCGTCTGTCTTCAGCTTCAGGTCTGCCTTCAGCTTTTCCACCTCGCTTTCAGCACTTGAAATAGAAGTCTCGGCGGTCGCCAACTTAGCTTTGAGCACGTCGACCTCCTCTTGCTTGTACGTCTTGAGATGTTCGATTTCTGATTCCTGTTTATCTTTGATATCGCGCAGTTCGAGCAGCTCCCGGGTGGCGGATTCCAGATTGACCACCATGCCTTCTGTTGATTCCCGTGCTACTGAGAGGTCACGCTTGAGATTTTCCGCCTGCGACTTGAGCGTTTCAATTTCTTCCTGCTTTCCCTTCAATTCAGACTCTAGACGTGGGATCTCGTTGTCGTAAGAAAAGAATTCTTCGCTTTCTTCCTTGCCTGCATCCTGCTTCGAATCGGTAGAAATTTTTTCAGTCAAGGTAGAGTCATCGGCGACCGACTCATCGCTGGTCTTCGAGGTCTCATCTTGTTTATCATCTTTCTTGAGATTGGCAACCTCGTCGTATGCAGCCTTCGTAGCCTTCTGAGCCTCCTCCAGTTTCTTCTTGTAGTCATCCCTATCAGTGGTCACCCGCTTCAGCTCCTCCACAACCATATCGCCTTTCAACGAGATCTGGTTCAGGTATTCTGTCAACGCTTTGGGATCGCCGATCGAAGTCAAAGGAGTATTCTCGCGCAAGGCGGCTTCAAACGGTTCGATGGAGAGGACGCGCGAATGGGCCATTCGGTAGGCCTTTAAGAGCTCTACGTCGCATTAGCACCATAGCTGACATTGGAAAATCACTATTGTAACGATATTTATCGCATACCCTGATACCGAGATTCCAGCTTTCCCAATCTCCTCAGCTTCACCCGGACCTCAGGCGGCAGCTCTGAAGAAGGCTGGTTTGTCTCCGTGCTTTCCTTGGGAGTAGACGACTCCTCCGCGGGTGCTTTACCCTCCCCGGCATTTTCCTCCGAACCTGTGGCGGCCTCCAACCGGGGAGTAGCTGATCTGCTCGAACCTTCATCGTCTCCAATGGCGAACTCGGTTTCGAACTCGTTAGGATCTGGTCCGCGGACGGGGGTGCCGGTGTTTCGTCGAGGGCGGGTGGTTCGTCTGCTAGGAGATTGATTACGGGTGGGACGACGAGCGGAGTTGGAGCGGGAGAGGGAGTCCTGGGCAGACTTTTGGCGGGCTTGTTCCTCTGCGATCCGAGAGTCGATCGCGTCGCGGAGACGCTGTGAGTGGGATCCGTTAACATACCAAATCCGGGGAATTGTGGTTCACCACGTGAGGGTATAAGTTCCATAAATAGGTAACCACCTGGGGAAATACTGTACCTGAAACATGACCGTGGCGGGCCTGTGAGCCAAGGCCACAACTTGGTCAATGAAAGAGAAACAGACAAGGAAAAGACGAGAATAGGATATGAAAGCAAGAAGGAGAAAAGAAAGAAAAGTGGAAGGGAACATAGGGATTAGGATAAGGATACCTAAGGCGGTGATTCGCCGTCAGCGGAACTGATTCATGGCTGAGCCTGATTGGGCCCGCCAAGACATCTGACAACAACTGATTCGTATACATTAGGATAGCATTTTAAATATACCTCGTTCCTTGTTTATGCATTCTTCTTCATATTATTTTTTTCTATCTCTTTAGCGGAGTTACTCACTGCTTCTCTCTCTATAGCATTATACAGATAATCGGTATAGTCTCACTACCTATTGTCATCTACTAACTAGGCTAGTTGGCACACTTATACGAAAGTACATACGCGCCGAATGTATCGCAAGGCTATAGACAAGTAGGACCTGTTGATTCCATCTGTATACCCTAGTCTTCTAGGGACAAGAAATACCAGTAGAGATGATCTTATCCCATGACTGGTGAATCACGATGCCTCAGGCCCCCAGGCTCCATAGGCTCGAATCATGCCTCAGGCGTAGTGCAGCATAACTGACTACGAAGAGCACAGCCAGATTTATGCAGGGAGATGACGTCAGCTTGGACACCGTATTGTCTAGTGTGAATTATTCTTGTTTTAGGTTGCGGAAGAATTTCTGGTGGATCCATGTAAGGCGCTATGGATGATGCTCAGTTGTGATTTCATGTTCGTCTTGTATGTGATTATTACCGTGGTCAGTGTCTCTTCTGATTAGTAGCAATCGCTCTAGGTGAGCTTGTATGTTAACTTCTATTGATCGTTATAAATTTCTCTAATTCGATGGAGGAGAGATGGTTGCCACACATAAACAAGGAGTAGAAACTTTCCCATTGAACTAACCAAATAGAGTCCGAGCCTAGCCCATGCCCGTGACTCTTTCGATTGCTATTGTCTCCGCTGTCCGCCGTTACTTTCTTCACAAACACCCCCAATAATTGAAACTCAAACAGGACCACAATCTTATCCTTCACGAACCAGCCAAAAGGCCCTTTGAGAGCACGTTTTGCTTCGCTAGCAGGGGGGTGGTTGATCCGCTTTCACATTCTATATGCATCTCATCCCTAGAGGATCTCTTTGACATACCGGAGCTACCCGGTGTCATCGATTCTCCTTACCGAAGGCAACGGTTTCATGGGTCGCGGTGGCCTTGAATTCTTTGGGATTCCCTGATTATCGAGTCCCACTGGGCGGCTTCCTCCTTAAGCTGGCTTAGCGGCTTTAGTCTCCATCTAGCGGGTTTCCAGCCCAATCCCTTCCGACGCAATAGCAACCATGGCCGACAGCGGATCCCTCGTGGCTTCATCCAGTTCAAGTCTAAGCCTTCTTCATGCGTCTCCCTCCCTTTCCTCGACCTATGCCTCTTCGTCTCTTGTGCTCTCTGCTCCCGCCATAGCCGCCAGCTTTTCTGTGGCATCAGCCTTTTCAAGTTCCTTTCTTCCACCCCCGCCGTCGTCCCCTCCGACACCTTCAACCATGGTGGGGTGGATCGGATGGCTGTTTTCTTTCTTTTTCCAGGTCATTCCGAGCTTTCTATACTGGGTGATAACTTTTGCAACCATCACTCTGCCCACATGGCTGTTCACGCTCTTTTCAATGAGCTTAACCTTCACCATGAATTTCACCACCCTGTAGGTCTCCAGCAATTCTTGCTCTGGCTAATGAAAGTTTTGTCAATTATACGGCAGTATACTAACCAATGGCTCATCCAATTGGCAGCTTACTGATCGGCCTGGCGGTCGTCTCGACCATCAGTTGGTTCATCCGCTACCGATTCTTGAACATGTACAGTCGTCTACCCCCGGAGCCACAACGCAAAGAACCCCACCTCGACCTTTTTCCCGATGTCCAGGAAGGTGATTCCAAACCAGGCCTCGCCAATTACCTAGATGAATTTCTAAGCGCCATCAAGGTCTTTGGGTACCTGGAGCGGCCTGTGTTTCATGAATTGACTCGGACCATGCAAACGAGGAAGTTGATTGCTGGGGAAACATTAATGCTGGAAGAAGAAAAAGGCTTCTGTTTAGTAGTGGATGGCTTGGTCCAGATCTTCGTCAAATCTATGCGGGACAGAAAACCAGGCGTAGACGATGGCTCCAATGGTATGGGAGGCGAGTCCTCGTCAGAGGATGACCCCCATGTGGATGGGCAACAAGGTTACCAGCTGCTCACGGAAGTCAAGAACGGCGCCTCGATGTCGTCCTTGTTCTCCATCCTGTCCTTGTTCACCGAGGATATCCAACTACGAGCCAGCGAAGGCTCGTCTTCTAGTGCATCCAGCGTAGCCCCCAGCACTATGGGTCGGGTACCTGACTCGTTCCCGGCGAGTCCTCAAGGCTTAGGGGACAGCCCTCGTTCTAATATAACTAGAAATAATGGTGACTCTGTCGCCCATATAAGCAACAGTAATGGCGACCTGCTACCACCCGTGCCACCCCTTAACCTAGGAGACAGCCATGCTATGCCGGACCATGGTCCTCATTCAGAACCGAGGAAACAGTCAGGTAAAAGACGGCGAAAGTCTGTTCATCCGGATATTGTGGCTCGCGCCATGGTGGACACGACTATCGCCATCATCCCAGCCAGCGCCTTTCGCCGTCTGACGAGAGTTTATCCGAAAGCGACGGCCCACATCGTCCAGGTGATTCTGACACGGCTACAGAGAGTAACCTTCGCGACAGCACATTCCTATCTAGGTCTCAACAACGATGTACTAGGCATTGAAAAGCAGATGGCCAAGTTTACGACTCAAGATCTGCCGAATGATCTGCGTGGAGCGGCGTTGGATCGCCTCAAGGACAAGTTCATCAAGGAGCGGGATCGTCTAGGCCCGGAAGAGATCACGAAGGGGATGGCCCTCCACAACCCCTCAGCTGGAAGAAGGCGCCGATCCAGCAGCTTTCTGAGAAAAGAAGCGGTTCTCCATGCAAAGATGACAACCCAATCGAAGCGATCAGCTACCATGGCCAGTCTAGAAAATATGACGAGTGACCGAGACTCGGCAGGGGTGAGCCCCGGAGATCTGTTGTCTACGATTCAACTCTCTCGGTTTGGCCCTAGATACGAGCACCTGGCTCCGAAGCTGCTCAGTCCTCTAACGGATAAAGAGCGTTCGCCTTTCGAGGCTCCTGTTATGCACAGCTCACCCTTCCATCGGAAGAAGGACTCTGTCGATGAAGACGCCCTTTTTAGGGAATCTATCTTAGACTGTATTATGAAAGGTATCGGTCTCAATAGCAGCACACGCGATGTCTTGCGCAAGGGCAGTCACGCCTCGGGTGACATATCCCCGAAGCTTCTATCATATGATTCTAGGCGCCAAAAGGCTGTTTTCACCAACAATGCCTTTGGCTTCATTGACCCTTACGATGGGTCGGGTGATGGCGAGACGGAATCAATGATGTCAATGTCCATCACCAGCGCCGGTGGGACGTCGCCTGTTGTCAACTTACGAGAGGAACTTCGTAACGACATAGAGATTGTCTATTTTCCGCAAGGGTCAGTTCTGGTGGAGCAAGGGGAACGCCATCCAGGTCTGTACTACGTGATCGATGGATTCTTGGACGTAGGCATTCCTGTGTCTGATAAAGTGGAGGATCTTGTTGGCGGTTCCAGATCTGTGTACGGACAGCCGCGTGAGGAATTCTTCCCAACCCTGAAGCGGACAACAACAGGTTCCTCTCGCGCTTCGGGTACGACAAATACCACCAGCGATCCTAAGCGAAAAAAACAGTCGCGGAAGTCTCTCTACCTGATCAAACCTGGCGGAATCCAAGGATATGTCGGATCCGTCGCATCTTACCGATCTTATACAGACGTGGTAGCGAAGACGGATGTGTATGTCGGGTTCCTTCCAAGATCATCTTTGGAGAGGATAGCGGAGCGTTACCCGATTGCACTGTTGACGCTGGCAAAACGACTGACAAGCATTCTTCCTCGCCTGCTTCTACACATCGACTTCGCCCTCGAATGGGTGCAGGTAAGTGCAGGTCAGGTCATCTACCACCAGGGTGATGAGAGCGATGCAATCTATCTTGTCTTAAACGGACGTCTGCGGTCAGTCCTCGAAGGGACGGATGGCAAGATAACCGTCGTTGGTGAATATGGTCAAGGAGAAAGCGTTGGAGAGTTGGAGGTCATGACTGAGTCAACACGCCCGGCAACCTTACACGCCATTCGCGACACCGAACTTGCCAAGTTCCCTCGGTCTCTTTTCAACAGTCTTGCACAAGAACACCCAGGGATTACTATCCAGGTCTCCAAACTCATTGCGCAGCGGATGCGTGATCTAGTCGAACTTCCCACGTCGGAGAAAAGAAGTGAACACGCAAACGCCGGCAGTGTCAAGACTGCCACCTCTACTGTCAACCTTCGCACTGTCGGTATACTTCCCGTGACGGCGGGTGTGCCTGTGGTAGAATTTGGCCATCGCTTACAGAATTCACTTCATCAAATTGGCGTGACGAACGGCGTTACATCCCTCAACCAGGCTGCTATCTTGAACCATTTAGGGCGGCACGCTTTCAGCAAGATGGGCAAATTAAAGTTATCCCAATATTTGGCTGATCTTGAGGAGAAGTACGGGATGGTACTTTATATTGCAGACACCAACGTTAACTCTCCATGGACCCAGACCTGCATTACACAGGCTGACTGCATCCTGCTCGTTGGCCTTGCCGAGTCGTCGCCCAACATTGGTGAGTATGAACGCTTTTTGCTTGGAATGAAAACGACGGCCAGGAAAGAATTCGTCTTATTACATGCCGAGCGGTATTGCCCTCCCGGATTGACCCGCCGATGGCTGAAAAACCGGATGTGGGTCAACGGGGGCCACCATCATATCCAGATGGGTTTCCGTTTAGCCCCTGAACCCTCACATCCTCAGTCGAAACGGCTCGGCGCCGTTCTGAAGCAAAGAGTTCAAGTCATCCAAGCGGAGATTCAGAAATACACATCGCGGCGTATTGATCAAACCCCTCTTTACTCGGCACAAACGCCATTCAAGGGCGATTTCCATCGTCTAGCACGCCGTCTCTGTGGCAGGTCCGTTGGCCTTGTCCTTGGTGGAGGAGGGGCTAGAGGTATTGCCCATGTGGGTGTCATCAAAGCACTTGAAGAGGCGGGAATTCCCATAGACATTATTGGCGGTACATCCATCGGCGCATTCATTGGGGCTTTATATGCACGAGATGCTGATGTGGTTCCCTTGTATGGACGGGCGAAGAAGTTCGCCGGCCGCATGGCCAGCATATGGCGATTTGTCTTGGATCTGACGTACCCGACCGTTTCCTACACGACTGGCCACGAGTTTAACCGCGGTATTTTCAAGACCTTTGGAGATGGCCAGATCGAGGATTTCTGGTTGGAATACTACTGCAACACCACCAATATCAGCAAATCACGAGCTGAGTTCCACTCGTCAGGCTACATCTGGCGCTATGTGCGCGCATCAATGTCTCTGGCTGGTCTTATTCCCCCGATCTGCGATGAAGGCAGCATGCTACTTGACGGCGGGTATATCGACAACCTTACAGTGGCCCATATGAAGGGACTCGGAGCTGATGTGATTTTTGCTATTGATGTCGGCTCCATAGATGACAATACACCACAAGGATACGGTGATTCGCTGTCCGGGTTTTGGACCGTGGTCAACCGCTGGAACCCATTCTCTGCATGTCCTAACCCTCCCACTCTGTCCGAAATCCAAGCACGACTAGCGTACGTGTCGTCAATTGACAACCTGGAACGGGCCAAAAACACCCCTGGCTGTCTATATATGCGTCCACCCATCGACCCATACGGAACCCTAGAGTTCGCCAAATTCGATGAGATCTACCAATTAGGCTACGCATATGGCAAGCAATACCTAGATAAACTACGAACTGAAGGATCCCTACCCTTACCAGAGGAAACGGAAGAGAAAAAGAAGCTACAGCGCACATTGGCGCCTCGGCGAGCGAGTATTTAATTTTTCCAGCCACCGTCTTACGATTCACGTTATTATAAAGCAGCGAATGGAGTTCTCAGGATAATACTTCCGGCTTAATATTGGTGTCGATATTCAATCAAACTTCCTGTATCTAGAGCAAGCACACCTCGCACTATGCCAACTGGCATTCAGCATTGGCATTAGATAAGTGATAGAATTCGCAAAGAGCATTGCATATGTGAACATAGAACCTTCACTTGTACATACGAGCAAACCCCTACCTATTTTCTTTCTCTTCATACGCAAAACGCAAATTTGAACCCAAGATAGCTCCATATAGAATAAAACCTAAACTGTTCCAATGATCATAACTAGATGTAAAGAACTTTAATAGATCATATCTTCCTCCTTCCTAGACAACAACATGGTGACATCATAGATACATACCGAGAAACCGGATCTGTAGGACTACCCGGACCCAAGGATTAATCTATGGCAGCGACATGAGCGAACCCAATTCTGAAGAATGAGTTCATCATTAAGCAAATAGTTAGAAAGATAGATCCTCCTTCCACTATCATATACACCGTCGACACTTGCGATTGTAAATCTGATGGAAGGACGGGGCCAAATGTACACTACTAGAAATTATTTGGAACAATTGCATAATGAATTGGAATACTATTTGCATAAGAATAAAGAATAGATAATTAAGAAGTATGTCACATGAACTTATACGGATATCGAAATTACAATATTAGTATATCCTCTTCCAACCAATCAACCAACCCCCCATCACCCCATTCGTTTCTATAACCTCCACCCCGCCAATACAACAGCAAGTTAGCATTGGCATCTCATCACTCATTATCGTAGGTATATTAAGTGTGCTATTTGAAAGCCGAGTGGTATCATGAATCGTTCTCGTAGATGGAGTCCTGTTCGCTTTCGCAATTAGACAGTAGTAGCGACAGGAGCATCAGCGGGACCACCGTGAGCACCGCCAGTCTTCTCGCGGACTGGGACGTTCTCACGGCGATAAGCCCAGAGACCGAGGACCTCGAGGAACATGCCGAAGAAGGTAAAAATACTGCATCCTCGTCGTTAGGTTTTTGTATGGTAAGATGTGGAGGATCAGCTCGATCTACGACTTACAAGGTCAGGAATATGAAAGCTTCGTTGGCCTTCTTCTTGGAGCAGGAGACGCCCGGGGGAGCGTTGAAGCGGCAGTCACGTTTGTTGTAGTCTTGGGCGGCGAAGATGAATGCCGTGAGCCACCTGGTAGTATATAGTTAGCATCGCTATGATTTGAGAGCCAGGAGCGGGGGAGGGACCGCATACAGATACGAGAAGATGACATCGATAAGCAGAACGAACTTGCCAAGGGCCGTGGGCATAAACGGCGAGACGAAGGCAGGCAAGAAGAACACGACGGACAAGACAGCCTATAGTATCGTGGTATTAGTCAATGACCGTCGATGACAGTAACAGGGGTGGAGGACATACAATGACTTCTTGGTACGTGATAGACAGCCCGCGAGGACCCCTGTTGATGAAGAAGGAGGTGATACCCATAACAATGACAGCGCTAGACCACTGCATCACCCTAGTGGCGAGCTGCAGTGGACGGGCAACCGTACTCGTAATCATATTGTCGGGTCGATAGTATATAGTAATATGTTATATATTTCTACTGAAAGTAGAGGCGCGGGGTGGTGGACGGTGTCGAAGTATATAGAAGTCGAACTCTCGTACTGTGGCAGACTGTGGCAGACACTGATGTAATTGATAGACAGACAAACCACAGGATGGGAGCGGTTACGACCAGGCTTTATATTCACAGGGCTGCTGCGTCCTGGGCATCAATCACATAGCATCACACCCGAACCAACCGACGGGATGCATACTTTTGCATCAGAGTTATCGAATCGTGGCAGCGGTAGCGATTGAGGATCCACGGTAGGAAGCCCCATTGTCCATTTTTTTCTTTTTTCTTTTTTTTTTTTTTTTTTCT